>JASVER010000026.1:7989385-8021718 GCA_030449065.1 Oceanodroma leucorhoa | reverse complement strand
CGCGGCGTGGCGACACGCGTGGCACGTTTCCTCCTGCCCGTGACCTTCGGGCGCTGCGGCAGCCCGGCGGAGGACGCCGGGCCGCGGCCGCCTTCCCGGTGGCAGCCGGGCCTTTTGTTGTCCGCCTGCGCGGCTGCAGGTGTGACCGCCCGCCCCCGGGTCGGGGCCGCAACCGCGTCCCGGCCTCCGCGGGGGCCGCTCGTCCGCGCGTGGGGGCCGTTAAACACACACCCCCGCCCCGTCAGACTCGGTCCCACCGGTGACACCCGGCGCCCCTGCGGCAGGCCTCCGGCCCGGGCACCCAGGCACTGCCGCAGGTGGCCCGGGAGAGGCGGCGCGGGAAAGCTGGCAGCGGCTGAGGCAGGCCTCGCCTCCCCGGCCCGTGGCGTGGCAAGGCCGGCCGCCGGCCTCCCTGCCCCGCTGCCGGGCTGCAGCGGAACAATGGTCCGCCGAGCGTCGGGCTCTGCTGCCCGGCCGCGGGGGCCCTGGGTGCTCCCACCCCTGAGGTGATGCCCCGCCGTGAGGAGCGGGGGGGTGCCGGCCGAGTGCCCCCCGCCCAGGCCGCGGAGGGCTGCGTCGGTGGGCCCCGCTCCTCGTGTCACTGCGGGTTGTCGGATCGGGAGCGGAGCCTGTTTTAGGCTGCTGCTGCTTTTCGGCATTTGCGAAATGAATTCTGAAAACAAAAAGGTGGCGAGAACAATGGAGTAAAGCCTGCGCCTTGCAGGCTGCCGTCGCAGGGCTTGGCTCCCTGCTTCGTAAGTGGGTGCAATTAAAAGTTCTCTTAAACTTTGAGAGCGTTATCTTTTGCGACCGATAACCCAGGAATGAGGAAATCCCTGTATGTATCTCTTTTTCTGTGCTTTAAAAACGCTATCACTTAATTTTTCAAAGAACTATGGCTGACTCATACAAATCTTTCTTCTCACTTTACCCTCCTCCTTCTCAAACATCTTCACATATCAAATATTGCCTTTTGGCTCAAGCCTCAGAAAACTGACAGCTTTGTAAAGCATCAGTTGAGAAGCCAGACTGCATTCAGTAGGCACTTGGAATTAATAGTTCTTAAATGAAAAGCTTTGAAGTCTTAAGCGTAATTTCACAGGTGCATTTTTCTGCCCGTTTTTGTGATGCCGAGTAGCAAATCTTCTGTTCTTGCTGGCTTAGGTCTCGGAGTATCAGACCTGGATTACTGCCTTTAAATACCTGCACAGTTCTGCCACCATAGCAGATGGCAAAATGTAATTAAGGAGTAATGTCACTACTGTCGCCTCGTGTGATTTGTTTCCTTGTCCTTGCAGAGGTAAAAGTGCTGTAGTCTGCCATGAGGTGACACGCTTCACCTTGGGACGGCCTGGTAAGCCCCTCAGACAGAGGGCCGGCAAGGCCTGTCCGGGATTAGCGTGCTGCAGACATGCGAGGAGAGCTCCTGTGAGTGCTGCAGCCTTTGAAACAATACTCTGTACTTGGGCGTGCTTCAAGCGGGCTCAGGGAGTTTTGGAGGGGATGGTGACCATGCAGCACCACCTCCTCCCGAGTAAGGGATGTTTGTGTGCAGGGGCTCTGCCCTGGGCACCCCGGGGCTTCAGCCCAACTCTCCTGCCCTGCTTTGTTTTGTGCAGGAGTTTCCTCATTTCCCTCCTCCAGCCCCACAGCTGACAGCGTGCTTTGGGTTTGACCACTTCCTACAAGAAATAACGTAAATACTGGTGGCAGCAGAGGTATTATTCAGTATACATTGCATCTTATTTCAAATAACCTTCTGGAGCTTTCTTGTGCTGGGTCTTTTTCAGGCTTGCAGTAACGATTCCCAGCAGCATACCACGCTGAACTCTTATTTCTTCTTTCATAYGTATAACTTCAGCTAACAGTGTAAGGATGCTAGCCACACTTGAGATCYGAGTTTGGGTTCCTCTTAACCTTCTCCTGGTCTGTTGTACAGAGTACAACTATGTTGTGAGTGGCTATAGGATGGCACATAACTAAGAAAATAGTAATTAAAATCCTTTTTTTTAAAGGAGTATTTATTTTTTGCTATCAACAAATGCTTTGCCCTGAGATACTAATGRACTCCTACTCGCTCTGAGGGACTGTGAGCCAGAAGTCCGTGTAAGATTCTGTCCAGAGTGAATTATAATGAATGGCCCCTGTGAAGTGTTTCTAATGTTCATTAAGCACTTTCACCTTCTCTTATGAGGCCTGCTAAGCCAGTATTAAAAATATATTACCCCTTCCTTTTCTGTAGATGTAAAATAACAGCTAATGTTATGCATATGCTACAGTGTGGTATAAACGTCAACTGATTCTGTAAGGCAGTAGCATTCCCTCCATTTTATTGTTTGATGAAACAGAAAGAAGTCTRAATTGCTTGCCTGAAGCTACGTACTGTAACAGTGGCAGAGATGGAACTAATCTGTATTTCTGCAGCCTTGTCCAATACTTTACCCTGTAGCTTACGGGCTCTTGCTACGAGACACAGCATCTGCTATACCAGGACTACTTTATGCAGTTCAAACTTTCTTCAAGATTTTCCCCCTCCCCAGCTGTAGTCTGGTCTGTTAGAGTAACAGTATACTTTTAACATAATAATAATAAAAAAAAGATGCATTTCAGTACGGACACTTGATATTTTTTTTTTTGAGTGATGATCATACCCTGCAGCTGATAGAGACCAGTTGATAGCGTGATGACTCAGCTGTGGGAGTATTACATAAAGTAGGTCAATTTTTAAATCTCATAGTCTGAAGCTAAAGAGACTCCAGGTTTAAAATTTATACTTTGTTTATACACATTACTGATATTTCCTGGCTTGAACATAACTGAAAGTTCTCGAGGAGGAGGGAAATGTTTTTTGGGGTTGATTGGGGTTTTTTTTTTTGGCCGTTTATATTGTATAGTGACTGAATTCAATCAACTTGAACTTGGGGAGGGAGGGGGAAACACCAGCTGCTTTCATTTCTAAAGTTTCCAGTTTGCATCACTCAAGTGAAAGGRAGGCTTAAAGGTAATTTTAAAGGAGGGAAAGGAAAAGCAGAAACACGTTTATTCTTTTTTATTACAAGCAGCCAGCTTTTGTGTGATTTAGCAGATGTGGAATTTGCAGAGGAATACATGCATTGCTGCGAAATCCAAATTTGCATTTAAAACATTTTGTTTTTCCCCCTAGTCCTTTGCATGGCTTTCTTCCCAACTATAAATGTAAACCAAGTGTAAATGATGCATTGTTTGCCTTAGTGGGCAGACAGTCTGAAAACAATAGTGCTGATGGATTTGACTGCCTCAGTGTAAGAGGGACATTAACTTTCAAGTCTAATAATGCAAATTTCAGTGTTGCCCAACCTGAGCTTCCCTTAAATGTTTCCTGATGCTGATGGCCCTAAATGTCAACTATGCTACGGGCCAAAACTTCAGTTGATGGTTTTTATGATCTAGCTCTTCACCTTCAATACAAAGCCCCTTAACCTGTCGTTACAACTTTAGAGAAAAGGGTAAAACATACCTGGAGTTTAATGTCCAAGTGAATGATGGGGTATGGTATGCATATAGTTTTTATACTTAGTACCATTTTTTATTTAAAGCCTTTYTAAGTGGTAGGAAGCCACCAGGAAACTTAAAAGCTGCAAATCGCTTGTAAAATTCAGGTCTAGTATGTGAGGAGTACTTGGCGTTGAAATTCAGATACAGGAAATAATATGCTTGCCAAAATGTATTTGGTGTTCTCTTAGATCTTTGATGGGTTGGTTGTTTTGCTGGCTCATTACTACTGGGAATATTGGATGTGATCCTTCTTGGTTTTTAACGGGCAGGTTTTATTTGGGAACTCTTGGTTTTCATTTGTAGGGGTGGGTTCATTTCAGTCAGTCACAAAAACGTTTTCTCAATGAATCAGTAGGTGGAAGGTTTAAAACCATTTGCCGTTTCACTTGCTCGGGTTTCACGCTTTCCCTCGTGTAATGACATCCTGTTCTGATGTTGTTCCTTCAGTAATCTGGCAGAGGCCTGGCACTTCCAGTGGTGGGCTGTGGGAAAGGAATAAACCCTTTAATTATAGCAGCGAGGGCTTGTTTGAAAATACGCTAGCTCTCTTCCCCTCCACGTGTGCTTTCTTTTTATCTGTCGCTTCCTTATGCGGATGAAGGGTCCGAAGCTGTAAAATGCTGCTGTTCAACTTGCCCTGCGAGCATGGCCACCATCGGTGGCAAAGCTGAGCGCTGAACGCCGTGTCTTGCAGCTCTCGGCTAGAGATCGCGGCTCCCTGGTCCGCGAGCAGACGGACGGTGTGAGTGTACCCCATCTGCTCCCGTGCGAAGTTTGTCGGCTTAATTTATGCTGCTGCAGAAAGCCGTTCGGAGTCACCAGCTTGGCTGAGCACGGCAGCAAGGAAAAAATGCTCAGGTGGAAGTCGTCGTTCTACCGGTAGGGAAGAGTGGCATCTGAAACTGCTTTGGCATTTCTGCAGCAAATGTCTCATCCCAGACTGACGCRTCATAAACCATATCCCGTGTTTTTATCTGGGGGAACAAAACCTCCTTTAATCAGGCATAAAAATGGGATTGTGTGATTAAAAAAACGCATTAAAAACAAAATGAGAAACCTATACTAAGGTCTCTGTATACTTTCTGCATCTAGGTCAGGCCTGTGGAGCAAGAGTAGTTTCTGGTCAGGTTTGGTTTAGTGCCTGGAGGATTGCTGCAGTTACAGTCAGACGTTTTGACACTGCTAAAATGGGTTTAGCAAAAATGTGACGATGCCCCCAGAGGAGTTTGAAATTGCATCAATTGAGGGGCATGACTTAATCCTTTCTAAATGTCTCTTCTGTAATGTGTAATCTGCTTGGTCTATCCTACTTGGGTTCTTGCGGTCTTTTCTGCCAGGTTCTTCCTTGGATTTGCTCTGCAAAAAGGCGGCTTTGGATCTGTTGCTGTTACTATATTGCTTTTCCTTCCTAAAGGCTAGAAGAAATGCAAATCACAAGAATCAAGTTGAGAAACTGCGGCCTGCTGCCGTGCTCCAGGAGGGCTTGTGGTATTTGTGTCCCTGCGCTCTGCTTTCAGTTCTTTGAGCTTGCCCTGCTGGTCTGACATCTTTTGGATGACGTGATGGTTGCAGATTAGCGTGTTTTGGCACACACACACTATGATGACTGGCTAACGATATTTATAAAGTCCAAAAATAAACCATGGGAGCTCATTCTGACATAATCTACTAATCTTAGTTTTGCACTTTGATACTGTGTTGTCTGAGCCAAGTTAGGATAACTATATATTACGAGCAATTCATTTTTAGCTTTGCTTGCAGATTAGTTTTGAAGCAATGCATGCTTTTAAATTAAGAATGATGGGAGWGAATTTGGAGAAATTATTGTCTCTTTCAACTCTATGCATATGGAAATAAGCTCTGTGCCTATTTTTAAAACAGAGTTATGTGAGTGGGAGTAGAGATATGTGCTCCCCAATATTTCTGGACAATGTTGTATACTGGCATTTTGACTTGATGGTTTTTTCCTTCACTGCCCACAAGAACAGGACTGTCTTCTCTGCCCTTTCCCACATTTGTATGTTAGGGGAAGGACTTTCTTTTCTCTTTGAGGATTGTGCTTTATTTTCTTCTGGATAAAAAAATCTGCTACTGCTTTGAGTAAACCTTAGCCTCGTGCTAGGCATCCTGCTAGTCATGCTGCGTTTTGGGGAGTCCAACCAAGAGAGTAAGCTTTTGAGCCTCCTCAGTCACAGGAATTCAGTTTCCCTTGGGCCCTGACAACTCCAATTAAATAGTGTATAACAATTTGCTAGATACATTTGGGAATGGCCTGCATTTTTAAGAAATACAAAGAGGAACTTGCACATGTAAAGCAYGCGAGTCAAGTGAATTGCAATGTACAAATATTTTTTGAGGTTGCTACTAATAAAGTGGACAGAAACCATGAGTCTTGGACAAGAGTCTGTCCAGTGACTTATTCTTTGAGATGCWTATCATTTATATTAGTTGTTATATTTAGCATATCATTTTCTATGCTGTTCTAAAACTGGGAATCTTTATGCCCAAAAAGTACATAGTCTAGAAATTGCCTTTAGAGTTTTAAGCTGCTGCAGGCTCCACCATATGTTTATAGTTTTTTTCTTTTTATAAGGTGCGTGTTAGGCAGACTAAGGGTGATWTAGAGAAGGGATATGTTTTCTTCTTTCTCGCCTTTTTCATTTAATGAATATTACTTTCAGCTAGTTTGTCCCACAGAGTTCTTTTTGGTATATCAAAGTTGTAAGCCAAATCTCTCAGCTGCAGTGTGCATGCTAAAAACCCCGTAATACAATTTTCCAATCCTGCATGTATGCCAGATCAATTAAATTCTTAACTGGAGCTGAAAAAAGATAGAACTGCGTCTGTTTTGGTTCAGAAAAAAACTACAAAACCTGGTTCAGACTTTGAGTTTACAAAACTCAAAGCCAAGCGAAAAGAAGGTTTTCTGTTATTGTTTGCAAAGTTGACTGATAACTAAGCTGGTGTTGTACGCGGTTCCTTTTTGGGTGATGTTCCAAATGACTGGCCTTAATGTGACTGTTTTTCACAGAAAGATGACATAGACGGACGCCTGAGATGTGGTTTTCTGATTGATAGTCACTTTCCCCCCCCCCCCTCTCAAAGTATAGTGATAATGATGAAAATTCTCATGGCCTATTACCATCGTGCAGACTGGCTTTCCGAGACCAGGGAATGTCCCTTTCAGTTTTGGATATAAAGCAGAAGTTAATGTGTTGGAATAGTATTTCCTCTAATCATTTACTAAAAGCTGTACTACGCTCGAGTAAGATTGTAAGAAGGCAGTCTCTCTGCTACCGAGACCTTTATCTTAAGTTTGAAAAGCTTTTACCAATGTTAATTTTTTTGTTCTAGTTATTCAACATATAATGGGGACACAGTAATATCACTTTGTAAGACAAGAGGCTTCGTGTTACTTAAAAGCTGGAGTTACAGCATGTTACAGTAACTGTAACTTGTGAATTATTTATAAYTTGGAAGAAATAATGGTTGTCCTAATGGCAAATAATTTTGAAGTTGGCTTTTTCTTTTTTTTTCAAGTCTGTCTATGATGCCTYGAACCAATAAAAACTACAAAAAAAAGAAGTAGCCGTCGAGAGAAGCTGTCCTGTCCTGTTCTGCTGTCCCCTTTTTCCTATCTGTGGTGGAAATGTCCTGTGTGTAGCTTTTGCGTTTTATCTTCGGTAACAACGTTGTGAATGTGGAGACCAGTAAGCTGCCTAATGCCATGGTTTTACGATCACTTTAAGCCTGCGCTGCACTGAAAGAAGCGGTTTGGCCTTCCTCTGGTTGCCTGTTCCCCCTCTCTTCTGCAGGCCAACGTGTGTGCCAGGTGATAGCTCCCACCGCAGATTGGGGGCTTTCCAGGTTAAAACTGGTGTGACAAAATAKGTTTGATTTTTAATGTGGATTAGTTTAATATCGCAGTTTGTGATGTAGCTGTAAAAATAGTTGGTCTGGGGAAGGTGTCGCAGGGACACAAAATGAAGTGGCAAGGGAGGGGTAGGATTGCTTCTGTTAGCAATAGYGTGAGCTTAAATGGACTGTGAAATTATGACTAAATAGGAGTCAAGATATATGTTTTATTTCCTAGCAAACAAAATTAGATGTCCTTGTCTGCTCCAAGGATTGTTCGGGCATGGATTTTGCTGTACTGTCCTACTGCTGGAAGCATGGTGAATATTAAATATGGTTGAAATGAAGTTAGGCCACGCAGGTGAAAATGAAGCTGAACATGTTTGTGCCTGTGGTCATGGTAGTGCCATAATCATTTCCAAAGTGCTAAAATATGTTAGAAGAGGATTAAAAATGTACTACTGTTGTTACATGTTATGCTTGCCTAGATAGGATTTGAACAATTTTAAACTTAAACAAGAGAAGAAAAAAGGGGAAGAAAATAAAATTAAGATAGMTGTGCTACTGGAAGCTGAGTTACACCACTAAATGTGACAGAAGAAGTACTCTTTTTAATTCAACACCCACACGCACCCACCCCACAATACGGGAGCTCCACCATGGAAGTGAAGCCAGTGTACCATTCTACTTTCTACAACAAGGACCTGCTTACAGAAGGGAGTTCTTCCAGAARTTTCCCATGGCTTTATTTGTTTTATCTTGTAAAGTGAAGTGTAAGTTCACTTTAGTGAAGAGTAAGTTCAGATAGCTTCTCTTGTTATAACCRCTCGTGTCTGTTGAATGTGCACGCGAACTGAAGTGCTGATGTATTTTTGCCCCAGGTTTCCAAGTAGTGTGAGAAGGCCAAACCATATCAAATCAAGAAGCTACAAAAAACAAGGTTTCCTTTAATTATAGGAACATCAGGATGTGGCATCACATGTCTTTTGCTCACTGTGGAAGCCGGCACTGGTGACCCTGCTGATCTTTCTTACACGGTATAGTGCTTTGGCCATATCAGTACAACTAAAGAGCTGCATACAAAATAGGGTCACTGRAATTATCAGGTTTAAAAAGTAGTTATGCCAATGCTCTCCTCTTCATTCTTCCCCCACCTCCTCATGTTTAAATGGTCTGGTTTCAGTGCAAGGCTGCAGAGACTGTAGTGGCACAGTTAAGGGAACAGTGGGGCGCAAGGACCTCTTTGGCTTTGCTGAGGATTAAAAAGAGATGTGGAACTGCACCCTCAGTTTCGATCCAGCAAGGTGCTGTAGCACGTGCCTGTCTCAAATGTATGAATACTCTTACTGACGTCAGTTGAAGTACTTGGAGTTTGTGAGTTAAGCACATGCCRAAGTGCTTTTCAGGGCTCGAGATTTTGCCATTCCTGTGTACGAGTGTGTGTGCGCAAGTATTTGCAAGCAGGAATGTTAGTTTTCTAGGAGGGTGATAGCCATTTAATGGTTTTAATGGTTTTATGAGATGTAATCCTGCCTGTTTTCTTTTCTGAACTGTTTCTTTTTGCTTTTCCAGCGTCTTCTCTTTATATTTTATTTAAATAACTGTTCTTTTTCTTTCCTTACTCTTCTCTTCATTATAGTGTGCATGTGTGCACAGTACTGGCATTTTTTACAGTTCACTCTGTCCCCCCCGTCTTCTAGTCCCATGCTTTTCTCTTTCTCTCATTTCTGTGTATTTCTCCGATTGGGCTCCTCTATCCATGTTGTCTCTGTCTGAGGAAATTAGCTCTTACGAAGCTGCTGGCATCTCTTTGCAAGAAAGCAAAATGAACTATTATCGCAGTATTTTTTTCTTTTCCTGAAGGCCAAAGGGGGAGGTGAAGAAAGGTTCCTGCAGTTCGTTTTGGGGGCAGCTCCATAGGAAATACTTTGGAAGGGGAGGGGTTGCACTGTTGCTACTTGTCTTTCAAGCCTGCATGCGGAATTTGAGTGTTGGTTATAGAAAATTCTGGCTGTGTACTTACATTATGCAAGGCTCAGCAAACTGTTAATGCGCAAATACTGTGGAGGAAAAGTAGAACGTGGCACTGCTCATCCCTTTTTACAGTCCTTTTATGAACTTTTGGGAAATTGAATCCTGCTGATGTGAGCATTCAGGAAAAGCTAATTTCATAATTCACATACATTAAAGGCTTTTATTTATAAAACATTAATATTCATGCTCTTTCAGTCAAGAGCAGCATTATGTGACATGACTGACCAGTCATAAAAACCAGTGCACAGCTTCCATTATTGAAAGGATCTTTGCAGTCTCCATTTGAGTATGACCTTCCAAAATAAATAAAGGTTTCTTCCAGGCTGGGTGGCAGACCAGGTATAATGATTTCTGRGCCCTGTTGCTTTGGAGAGCAGGAATACAATTTTCAGCATAAATATGTTAAGAAAAGTATGGTCTCTTAAAGTCTTCTGGGTAATATAATTTCTTTATATCATACTTAGTATTTCATTATAATACTACTTCARCTGGCTCCTATGAAAGCTGGTGGTGTATCATGCAGAAGAAGGAAATGTGTTTATGATGTAGGTAATCATGTTTTTTCCCCTCACAAGCATCTCTTCTTATATTCTTGATGATTCCTCTTCCTTTTGTGGTGTCATTTTATGCCCATTACTCTTGCAGTCAAGGATGCAGTGAAATTARTTTCCTGCGGGCATTTTGGAAATTACTGGTTCACTAATTTGGATGGAGGAGAGTGAAGGGATAAACTATTACTTCCTTTTTTTTTCATCAACTTTTCTCAGATCCTGCCAGGGACGAGTCTGTTGTTTTCTCCCCTTGACAGACATTATAACCCCTGGTCTACTCATGCCTGATGACTGTTGAGGCCATTCCTGCTGGGCTCTGCCTCCTGGCCCAAATGGGACCAGGAGCAGCATTCCTGCATGCATGCCTGTCCATACGTGTCCTGCTTTCCCCTCTGAAATAGTGTTGAGCTGACCACAGGGATCCTCTGGCAAAGTGGTCACAAGCTTTTTAGCTTTTTGGAATATTTTTTCTGGATGTGCCTTTGCTTCTTTCTTTTCTTTCTATCCTTTTCGTGTCCCTGTTCACCTTGCATAACCGTGAGTAGGTATGTGGTACCGACTGAGGGACTGCCTGGTTATCAGCTCTGCAGAATCCATCTCCTTCACATGAGCTCTTTTCAGAGGTGCTTCAGAGCGTTGTCATTTTATCGCCTGCACGCTACAAGCATGACTGCAGCTACATCTGGGGCTTTGTCAGGGAAGCGTGAGTGTGCTCAGCTCTGGAGAGCTAACCTGCCCTCCAGCACAGTTTGTGAAACCAAGGTTAGTATAATGTGAGAAAAATGGCCAGGACATGTATCCGTGGTTGGAGTTCTGCTTGTGTGGGGGATAGTTTGCCCTGAGTTCCCGGTTAAGTCCTACCACTGTCCCTGTCTTTAGCCATCTCGGCAATATTTTTGCTGCTTTTACTTTCGTGGGCTCCCTTAGTCATAGTGTCATGGTCATTCCKTCAGAAGATCAGCTGCAGCTTGGCTGACGGGCATGATAGCTTAGGAGGGAAGTGCTTCTTCATCTTTTACAATGGAAGAATATACATGARCACATTATATTGTTGTCTTTGGAAGAAGACTTTGAAGATGTCTGTTCAGGCATGCTTTTGAAGGTGTTCTGAAATCTGCTCTCAACTATTCTCTGTATAGATGATTTATCACCATTCTTCTGTTCCTGTGGAGCAGTAAATCGCATCTGGGCTGAAAGGTTATCCTTTTTCCTTAAAAGGCTTCATACTTTTGCACCACTTCTTCCTTTATTCCATGCTGTCCAAATGTCCAGCTATTTTTTTCCCACCAGAGAAGACCCAGTATTTTAATCAGGAACCCACATGTTACAAAGCTGAAGGAACATAGTATATAAACACTTCAGCTTTGAAAACTCATTCCTCCGTGGAAGAATGCCATTGAGATAGTTCCAGCTGGTTTCCAAATTCCCAGTCCGCTAGACTTTCTCAGTGATTAGATCACCTTCTTCAATAAAAGCAAGAATCTGCAGTTGATCTGAGGGAGTTAATACATAGTTTAATTTCAACACACATGAATAATGTTAAGCCCACGCATAAACTAGTCTAGTTAAGGAAAAGAACAAAATAATAGGTGATCTCTTGAGGCAGCCCTTTGAAACAAGAAGTAATATCTTGTAAATTTTTAAGCACGTAAGAAAGAAGATTGAATAGCTGGCATTATTTGAGACAAAAGACTGTAAGAACAATTCTAAGACTGGCTGACTGACCTACTGTTCAGCTTAGAAATTAGGACAACATCTAGTAAGGAAAATCTCAGTTATAGCGGACTGGTTATCAGGGCTCCTAATCCTGTCATAGATAAGAGAATATAAAACTGTCAAAAAGAGGGTTTTAAATCTGCATCTCCCAGGTTGCTGTCATTTGCGTGGCTTCTGTTTTTTGTTTTGTTTTGTTTTGTTTAAATTGGTTTGGTTGGTTGTTCATGCAGCAAGTCCCTAGAGAGAAACAAAGAATATTTTCACAATGACGTGACCTTTAGGTTCTTGAAGGTGGCAAGTATCAGCTCTCAGGGTTACCTGTAACAAAACTTCAGTTGTTGTTCTTGCATTCATTTATTTCACACTTGTTTTATGCCGCAGCATGAGAAAGTTCTCTGGAGCAAAGTGTAATGCTATACAGCCTCATCTAATGATATTTTCCAGTGCCTGGCTTGTCTAATGCCTATCTAAGTAAACTTTCTCAGCTCTTCTGTATTGGCGAGGTCGGTAATCTCACTGTTCTTTCTGTAGAAGGTTCATGTGTCTGGCTCTTCCTGGCCTGAGTTCAGGAGCTGCTTTGTTGTCACTTCTGAAAAGTACCTCTGCCCACATTTTCTTGGCAGGGCGAGTCTCCTTGTTGTTGTCAGTTTAACTTTCTGGTGTGGAGGACCAATGCAAATATTACTAGGGCTTAATAAACAACCTACCTTTGGATGACTGTTACTGTTGTGATAAAAATGATACAGGGTTGGTTGCTCATTGATTTATGCTTTTTGGCCATCTTCCAGGATGAAACTGCAACTTCATTACACAAGAGTTTCAGAACAGTACAGAGTTGTCCATTTATTTCCTGCAACTGTTATCGAGCTGACAGCTTGCCTTTGGAGGGCCATATATTCAGAAGCTGCCAATTGGGCCTTACTTCATTTTAGGCAAATGTAGCACAGAGTCTGAAGTTCATTTTCTCCCTAATACCCCCCCACTTTTTTTTCCCCTTAAGGTTTTTACTTTCTGCTCTCTCTCCCTTCCTTCCCTTTCCCTTCCCCTCAGTTCCTCCTGCTGAAAATAAAAAAGGCCTGGGAACAGGGGCAATGTCACAAATAAAAGGAATTAGTTTTTTTGTTGTTGCTGCCTGTAATTTTGGTTTCTGTTAATAAGACTTCAGTTTCTCTGGCTAGATCGCTTCTGCATTGTGGGGAAACTCATGGTGTTTCAAAAATGGTAAATGGAARATATTTTTCATCTTGCTATTTCTGCTAACCATACTCCTACCTCTAAGCTAGCTGCTTATTTCMAAATTGGTCCTTGTGACTTTGTTTTCCTCCTCCTGCTTCATYAGCGCTCTCCACTGCTCTTTTGGTACCTTTACTTTGGAAGTCACCATTTGGAAGCCTGTGTGAAGTCGTCATCGGGAAGTCTATCTGCTTAGCTGAGTAATCCTCTAGGAGAAGAAGAAACGGGGAGAAGGCAAACCGTGCACGGTATCTGCSTGTGTACTACCTGCAATCAGAAGGTATATTTCTGTTGTGGTACCCAGAGAAACGGTTTCCTCACACTGAGAAGYTGTAAGGACGGGCTTAACATTTTTTCGTGTCGGTGGGATAGCACCTTGAATTCTTCTAAGTGTTTTACACAACTTAGCTGCTTTTTTTTGCRTATCTCTGTGCGTTCCTGGAAAAATATGTGTTTTTGTGGTTCAGT
This sequence comes from Oceanodroma leucorhoa, assembly GCA_030449065.1. Lineage (NCBI taxonomy): Eukaryota > Metazoa > Chordata > Aves > Procellariiformes > Oceanodroma > Oceanodroma leucorhoa. The sequence goes on along the minus strand of JASVER010000026.1, from coordinate 8,008,327 downwards.
CTTAAAGAAGTGTTCTTAATAATTAAGCAAGATAAGCTGAATAGTCTGTTTTATAAAGTATACAACTTTAGTTGGATTTCTCTGGCCTCTCTTAAATACGATGATAAATGCAATGGAAGAATAGAGTTTCCGTTCTGAACCGATGTATTCTGTSTATGAAAACTCTTTTTCAGTTAATTACTTTCAAATTACTTTTCCCAAGTCATTCCTGACTCTCTTTTCAGTACATATTTATGTACTTGTAAAGTGGAAAAATAATATAATCAATACCTGACTAAATATTACTATTTAATGCGTTAAGCTGCTTGCTYTAGTTCCAAAAGAAACTCTAACAGTGGTATTAGATGAAAACATGCATATGTCCATTTCCTCTCAGAGTCTGTTTCAAATTCCTTCTGATCTCAAGGTTGATAATTTTGATAGTTATTTTAAACTTTAGCTGTTTATACATACATTTTATAGAAGTTTGTCATGTGTTTTATAGCTTTAATGTGGATTATTTCTTAATTTTGCCTTGTTTCCTACTTAAGCGATATTCTGTAATTACCTGATTCACTGTGGTTGTGTGTAAATGGARCTATGAAATCCGTAGTCAATTAGCAATCAATGTGGTATCCATATTTTCAAATGTTATAAATTGCCTATTAGAGCTAATTTTCCAGGGCATCTCTATCTCCATTCTTAATGTAATGCAGAATATTTTACAATAATGCCTAGGTTAACAATGATAGTCTTGCTGTATTGTGCAAAAAAGGCTTCTGTGCAGACCCAGCTGGGTTTCAGGCTTAATTCATTGCTCTATGGTGGGATCACCACAGCTGCTGTGGGGCCTTTACAAATGCAAAAAAGCTGTCAGTGTTTGTTTCATCAGATGCATAAGTGATGAGGCCAAGTTGAGGAATCCATTCCAGCACGCGGTGTGCATGCTGGAGGCATTATTGTTTACAGAATTAGTGTCTTAATGCTTTAAAATACATGGTGCATGTTTTGCCTTAGAGCAAAATATTTTAGGAGTAAGACGGTTTAAGGATCCTCTTCAATTTTGTCTCCTAACAGCGTTTGCCCTGACTCATGTAAATGTGCGTGTCTGAATTACTGCGCTGTACCTGCCTTGGTCGCGAGTAATTCAGTTCTCCTCCTGTCTTGTGCATCTTTTTTGCTAGTACTTTGATTATTGTGAGCAGTCACAATTAAATAATTGCACAGCTTTAATGCATGTTTCCCCCCTCCCCTCAACTGTCAACTGGAGGAGTTGCTGCTAACAGTCTCCTATGGTCACCAGAAGTCAGAGTACTTCTTTTGGCTGTCAAGGCTTGAACGAGGTTCCTTCCAGCCAATTAGAGGGTAACGATCATTGGTTTCAGAGGGTGCTGCTTAAGAATGCAAAGCATGCCTCTGTGGTGGGGCCGAGCACACAGTTCCTCTACCAATTCTCCTTTCCTTGAGGCTCCAGGAATGTAACGTGGAGTAGGGTTTTTGCTTGCGTGACGCCGGACTGGCTTTTGGGGGGTAGAAGCGGGGGTTCAGGTCTTAAATTGTTTTTTCTCTGGGAGCATTCATGTGATCTTCCAGGCTTTGTTGCAGTCTGTTGGCTGCGTGCGCGAGGTTTCATTAGGGCATGCCACCCTTCCCCGTATCATGTAACTCCACCGATAACAGGCATTGCAGGAATTTTAACTAATGCGCTGTTTAAGCCGTTGTCGCTATGATTTTATTAAATGTGCTTGCAGTGTGGAATTTTGCTAATGCTGTAGAGTGATCTGTTATGCAAATTGAATGTAAGAATGGGCTAGTGGGGATTTGTTGTCCGTATATCAGAGACCTGTCTTTTGCATTTGGAAATGAAATGAGCTAAATGGTGTTGGCGTAGGCTGCTGCTGAAATGTTCAGGCAGCTTTGCTCTCCTGGTTGGGGGTGCAGTATTGTCACCGCGGGGCTGAGTTTGGTTTGTAGGGAGGCACGTCTGTCTGGAAGCGCGCTTGCGGGCGGGCATTTCAGCAGGCACGTATGGGGTCAGCTGAGCAACGTGAGTGTAGGATAGCTTAGGCACAGTCATATACAAATGAGATTATGAGATTTATTCTGGCTGGTCTTCGTGGCCGGGCAAAGCTGTGTTCTTGCTTAAGCTCTTCTGCCATAATGCAGGCAGATTCCTATGCTGGAGCAAACGATGCTTAGCTCAGTGCATGACTGGTAGTATCCATGCTTGTTGGGTAAACCGTTGGCCTGTGGCTACAGCAGCACTTCTCCAGGTGTGATGTGTGACGGGGATACTCTCGAGTCCTGCCAGGTGAAGARGGAAGGCAGGGAGTTCGGCTTCGTTTCCAGATTTGCTGCTTCACTGAGGCACATGAGCTGCAGTAACCCAGTAACATGAGAGAAGGAGTCACCTCCTCCCTGCGCTTGCTGCTGCTCTCGTGGCCTCTGTTATCTCCAGGCTCAGGCTCAAAACATGACCAGCCTCCTCTTCTCGTGCTGTTCCAGGGAGCAAGTTGCTTGCAACGCTCCCTCTGCCAGCGCTTTGTAGCTAGAAAAGCAGCGGCAGCCGAAAGAAATCCCCACCTGGCAGCTGGTGCCCTCCATCCCTCCCTTTCCCGCACCTCATTTACAGTCGCTGTAAGTGCTACCATTTAATTCCCTTGGAGTCTCTGTTGCTATTTTATTATTTGTTGTTTGCTGCGGGGCTGGAAATGGTGTGGGAGGGCTGCTTCGGGGGTGCTGAGTGGGGTTATAGCGGCAGCAAGTGCTTAGCCGGGACCTGGAGGAGCTGAGCCATCAGTGCTGGGTCCGTCCCTCCAGTCTATAAATTGGGGGAAGAAAGATAGCGGGCTTTAAACTGCAGCTGGTGAAACTGCAGCATAGCGCTTTCTCTTGATGGAGAYGGAAATGGGTTGAATGTTTTTGAGGGAGGTGGTTTTAAGAAAAAACAAAACCTCCTTGGCAAGAGGTCTGTCCATTTTTTAATGTTAGGGCCCTGCTCGGACTCATGGTGCAGTGTTTTGGCTTTGCACGGATGGAAATACAGTGAATGAGCACATCATGGGCCATTTGTATTTTGGAGGCGCGGTGCAGTTAAGAGCAGCCTTTGGTGATGCCTGCGCAGGGGAGGCTGAGCTGGGAAGCCGCTGCTTTCGGTGTGTGCCCGGTGTGGTGGATGGGCCGCCACGCTAATCCCCCAGCAGCGGAAACATGCTTTTGTGAGACACGGGGAGTCCTCTCGGGCAGAAAACGGGTGCCGGAGCACCAGGAGGTGAGGTTTGTGCCCGTGATGTGGCTGTTCCCGGCACGCAGTGGCCCGAAGTCGAGCAGGGAYGAGGCTTCTGTGCTGTGGGGAACCCTAATAAGAGGCCAAATTCTGTCGTGAATGCCCCGAGTGCTCCCTGAAGGGGATGGGGGGCAGGCGAGCCCACCTCCCCAGGTCTCCCTCAGCTTTATTTTTTCCTCTGGCTCTGCTCTTCTGTGGGTTGAGTGGCAGAAACAAAGAAACAGCTATTGAATCGAAAAGGTGGAAGGAGCAGGAAGGGAATGTGTCTTTTTTTCCCCTTTTCCCAGAGCAGGCTGGTTAGCTGCCTGCACTGCCGGTCCCAGGGGCGGCGGCCGCGGCTGCTGCATCCCTGCCCACCACAGCATCCTTGCTTCTGCTGCGAGTCCCGGCTGACCCTTGAGTTTGAGCTTAAAATTAGAGCTGCTTCATGGGAATATTTAAAAAATGAAACCAAATTATCTACAGTTTAATTTCTTCTTTTTAAGAAAATATGCATTGTTGTATAACCAGGCTTTAGGAAAACTCAAATTTTGAGCCAAATCAACTTTGTGGTTTCCTGTTGCCCTTTGGGTTGCTGGTACCGTGCCAAATCATGTTGGTAAAGAAAACACTTCACAGTAGTTACATACAGCCTTGGATACATTTAGCTGTCCTGAAAAATGCAGTAGTAGTGTTTGAGGTTTAATACACACTTTTATTATTCTTATTTATTAAGATTTCTCCCCCCACTCCGATATATTAAGCCAATAATGAGAAAGTAATGGAAATCGGGATTCCAGCTTTATATTTAGACTTGTAAATGCATTGGCTTTGGAAATACTCTGGTCAGTGTTAACGCAGATGTTTGCTGTGCCAGCATGGGGAACATATTTCATCACAGGACGCTGACGCTGTGTTAAGCAATTGTCCCGTGCTGGTGAATTGGCTCTTGATGGAGATTCAGAAGAGCTTATTTTAATTAGGCTTTGTTTGAAAACATGGCTCAATCTACTAATTGAGGTAGGTGCTACTTCCCCGTGGACTTCTCACAGCGTTCATGCAAAATTGCTGGATATTAGCTTTTTAAGCATACTCCTYCTTCTGTCCTATTTATATGAGAGACAGACAATTGTGTGGCAAGAACTTTGTATTTAATATTAGGAAATGAAAAAAAAMCTTCAAGCACAGGGTTAAAAAGAGTATTTCAAAACACTGTACTGGGAAGTTGGAGTTTGGATGAGAAACGTGGAGGTAACGTGATGTCACTAGCGAAGCACTGAGGTTTTGGAGGCAACAAATTGGCCTTGGAAAAGCGGTAGCGAGCGCTAAAAACACTGATGCATGCTCTCTGAGGTGATACGTAGCTTTTTGTTTGATTCCCACCATCACCCCTTCTTGTGGCAATTGTAACGTAGGAGAGAGCTGCTTTCCGTGCTTCRGTTGACAGAAGGCACGTTAATATGTGGCTGCCCAGTCTGCTTTTCTTTTAAATAGCTTAGCTGATGCTCAAGGCTGAGGGAAGTAAAAAACAAACTCTGAAAATCTTTCAGATGTTTTAATTAAAAGTGATGGAAGTGGAGAATTAGAGCTGCTTCTGTGCTAGGACGRCTTATTCAAACATGCAGCTTAACCAGTTAGACTGCAAGGTGGAAAATGCTAGAGATTGTGTATCTGAATTAAGCAATTTTAATTTGGTCTTTCATCTATGTCATTACTGAGGGATATCCTGCAGGCTGGTTTAATGAACTCAATCTAGAGGTGTGTAGAGGCACATCTCGTTGCTTGACAGCAGCAAGATGGCATGCTATGACTGGCAGACATATCTTCAGCTTGTGTAATTGTCTGCTCTTGTCATATGATGACAAATGGAGCGATGATCATATTAAACAACAAAAAAGTTCAAAGTAACACGAAGGCTCTGAATAAACTCTTGGAATCAAAGAGATTCTCACATGACAGCATGTCAGCATGGGTATTTTTAGCCTGAATTAATGCAGCTATAGGAAACTCCCCTCCCCCAGAGAAGTATTACCGTGTTAAGTTAMATGTCAGTCAGAATTTTTAGCCTAAATTCTCCACTTCCTACAGGTGTGGGAGCTTGTCTCATCAGCCCTCAGTCTATGGTGCACATGCAGGCAAGGAAAAAACTGTCCCAGGTCAGTAGTTTAGAGGGAGGGGGAAAAGAAAAAGTATAGTAACTAAAGTTTGTCTGTTGACTGACAAATCTGATTTTTTTTGAATGAGCCTCTTCCAAAACCAGATGCAATAAGGATGAGATCATGCAGGAAAATTTCATCAGGAACTGAGCATAGTTTGGAGTTTTGGCAAACATGTTTGAGGGGAATAGAAATTCCCTTCTTTTCCCTTTTATCTATCCAGTTTTCTCTCTCTTCATGGATGCAAGCGAATGCACTTCTGTGCATTATGGTATGAGGTTTTAAGTTTTGCAGAATAAACTGTCTTTCTGATCAGACTGAAGGCAAGTATTCTATTGAGAGAAATATTTTTCCTTTTGTGAGTAAGAAGATTCTGCAGAAGGGAAGCACCCTTCTGAAAATCCAGGCAAGTTTTTTCAAAACAAAATGCAGTTTTAGAGCATTGGGGAACAGGAGATGCAAAATAAAGAGCTAAGGGGACAGAAGCATTTTTTGCCTTTTTCCCTCTCTTTTTTCCCTTGGAACTGGGACTGAATATAGGGAAAATGAGTGATACAGATTACCAGTTTTATTCACTTCTTGGTGCTTAYAGTTCACTTTGGTCAGGTTGGTATCTCTGTCACAGTTTTAATTAAGATTTCCCTCTTCCCCCTGCCCCTCTCCCCTTCTCCCCCCCCCCCCNNNNCTCTAAACTTTGTCTTCTGATAGGGAAAAAAACTTTTTCAGCAATTAAAAAACCACATATGCTACCACATGTGGCCAGATTAAAACTTTCTCTTCTGAATGCTTTATCCATAAAATTAATAGAAAATTGCTTTACTTCTGGATTGCCATCCTTGTGTGGTATTCTGGCYCCAACGGCACATTTTAGATGCTGTTCTCCAAAAAGACTTTTTCAGGGCAGCTGCCCTGGAGCTGGGTTTTGTTGCCATGATGGATGCAGGGGGACGTGGACTGCCTAGCCCAGAATTCAGCAGTACTCATCTCAAAATGGGTCTTAAATACAGCCTTTCTCCCTTGTTGATTGAGTTAGTAAGTGGCAGGAAAATGCTTCCTCTTTGTGATTTCTGAAGTATCCGTAGTTTACTTCTGGATTTGAAAATTTTTACTGTGGTCCTGTAGTGTTTTAATTGTAATGAGAGTAGTGCCTTGCACATGTACGCCTCATTAGCTGGTACAGCTGGGACTCTCAATTTCAGCAAAAAAGTAGTCAAGAGTGCCTATGTAAAAATAGCACCGTACTACTCAACAGTTAAACCTTCATGAAATAYGTCACTTCACTAAATCTATGTGTATCAAGTCTCTTAATGCATTGACAAAGTTAATTTTTATTGGCCGTTTTATTCTTGACATTGCACAACTTCCACCTTCTGCAGAAATTGCATGTAGCTACTGCTTTGGTACAGGTATGACTAAGGCCATTTCTCTATCAAGAAAATGTGCGACGTTAGAAAACTGAAGTGTAATTCTGTACCTAGTTTTGGCTACGGTTCCTTGTCCATTTTTAAAAATGCGCTAATATACAGAGGAGAGGCAAAGGGGCAAGGTTCATTTTGGACTTATACTCATTTAAATGTTGAATAAGCCTGAATCTTAGAATTGTTGTTGCAGGAAAAACAGTTTGATTTGCAATCTCAGAACTACAGAAAAACCATTTTACTCTTTTTGTGCTAGTAAGTTTTGATATGAAGGGCCATGGAGAGCTGGTAAACCTGGACTCCACATTGCTGCCAAAGCTGCCCTCTGAGTATAAGCATACCTTAAGAAGATCTGCTGCCTTAACCCTCTTTTCTTTTTAATAGAGATGAAAATTTAGGAGTGGAGTTGATGTAGCTTAAAAAAGGGATAAAGCTAATTGGGCCTATTTGCTTGTTTTATGGTTTGAAAAATAGGCAGTAGATTAATCAGAGGTGCAATTCAAGGGCTAAACCGTTCATGCAAAGATGACAGGGAAGATGGAGATAGGTTGTAGAGGGCTTTAAAGTGTGAAACAGCAGAGAAAAGGGAATCAGTCAAGAAATGCAAAGATGGAAGTGACCGAGCCAACACAGTAGTTATAAAAATGATTTCTATGAAATATTCTGATGGGATTCATCAACGTGGAGTGAAAGAATATTGCAGTAATGGGGAAAGAAAAGAGTGAGAGTCTTTCACAAGGCATTTTAGCTCTGAGGAAGATTTGTGTCTCTGCGACATTTTGCAGAAAGAATTGGCAAGATTTGTCCCTGATATGAATACTAGTGCCTGCAGAGGGGTTTGAAACACTTGATAGCCATATTGTATTTTGAGTGGCRGGTAGTCAATCAGTAAGTTGCAGGATTTTACAAAACTGTTCATGCAATTCTGTGCAGAAAGGTGGGGGCTGGTTCTGTTATGAGTCTCCCAACAGTAAGGGGAAGAGAYTGTCAACTCTTAAATAGTCTATCTTCATTTTGACTACAAAAAGAAGGTGTTTGGAAATGAGACAAGCAACATCTTCAGGGACACTAGAAAATAGCATGTTTACTGTGGTGAACAGACAGTCGACTTACTCCACCTCTCAGCGATCGTTTCCATGTTGGTTTTAATCTGAGATTCATTTATATGCGAACCGGTGGCTTACACGTGGTGGATGCTATTGTTGACTGGCTTGCCAGCACGCAGTCAAGTGCTCTTGGTTAACACCACTCGTCAGCCACTTGTGTAATTGCCATGTGTTGGTCAAGATGATTGCGTAGCATCTTACAGTTGAGCAGCATAAATTTGGAGTTAGCTGKGCTGGAAAGGATGCATCTTCTCTGGTCAGCCTCTCCTTTATTTCTGTTACTAATGGAGTATACGTATGGGTGCGTGTGTATGTATGGGKGTGTGTGTGTGTATATGTATGTGACCCAGGTGAGGTGATGTGAGGTTTTTAGCAGTTTGAGAGTCCAGTGGGAAAGCTCCTGATGGCTGATACAAGAGAGGCTCTTTGGGAGGGCAGCGACGGCAAGGTTTTTTTTCTGTGTGTCTTTCCTTTTCGTTCATCCATATTAACTTTAGATGGCTTTTACACTTCTTTCTCTGTTCCTACTATTCTTGTTACTCTTCTGCTGTACATGTATCCTTCAGATTGTGTGGCAGCAATATGGCATTATGGGATCCCAGCTGGATTAGATTGCTGGGCCTTATGCTGGCCATCTCACRCATATGACAAGAAGAGGTTGTAAGCAGTGCTGTATGCCTTGTCATAAATCTTAGTTCAGGACTGTATAAACAAACAGGTTAAACATTTAGTTCTTTAAAATAATAAKCTTGTGTCTTTCCTTCTGCCTCTCTGGTCTTTCCCTTTCTGTTCATCTTCTACCCTCACCTTTCCACAGAAATTCACTTCTACAGTTTGAGGTAAAAATGAGTCTCCAGACTTCGGAAAAGAATTGGGGAATTCTTAGCCCCGTAGTTGATGCATTTCGGTGCATTACTGCTATTTATTTTACACTGGCTTCCAGGACCTCCGAAGCTCTCCTGCATCGCCCGTCAATTCCAAGCTTGTTGCTACGGCCAACATACTGATTCAGTATGAAAATGCGTTCATTTCACAGCATAATTCATGATCTCTTACTGATCCTGAAGCCATCTGTGTGCATCAGATTCGTGTAAATATTTTGGGGAGAATCCTTTCCATTCTGTAGGCAACACTGTTTAATCAAAATGTTAATAGCTGGTATCAAGTGGCAGGATTAGTCCTTGCCGTAGCCTACAGAGGAGAGGTTGAGTGCCTGGAGGATGTAAGCAGTACAGCCAAAACGCCTCTGCTACCTACTTCAGTGTCATTTATAGAATTTTGAACTGTGTGCTAAGGAAAAATAAAGCGAACGTAAATGTATTATTGCTCCTATTATAACACTTCAGTAGGATAAAAAGAGAGAGAAAAACTTCAATAGCTCTGATGATAGCCTGCCAGAGTAAATGTTGGCTCAGAAGCAACTGTGGTAATGTAGCTTTTTCTCTAAATCTGTTTGAGTTAAATGAGAGCGGGGCCAAGCTGAGAAATGAGTTTCTGCGTARTGCCGTCTCTGCCGCTTCCAGGGCRCTCCGGGTTCTGCGGTTCCCCCGTCCTCTCCATCCCTCCTCAGGTCAGGGCAGAGGCTCTATCAAACTCTCCAGCAGCAATAGGGTTCACATTGCACGTGACGCCGGGGGGAAGGAGGGGKATCTGAGCGGGCACTGAAAAGTGGAGCTTACTAATAGCGTGGTAAAATAATAATTTTAATAAAAAAAAATATATGGTGTGAAGAATGCGGGCTGGCATGGGCGTCTGATTCTTTGGTATCTGACATCTGGCTTTACTTCTGAGTTTGTGGGCATGAGTTCAGCTTTCATCTGGTCTTACAGCTAAGACACTCTCTTGCTTTTAGGACTATATAAATAGAGGAGCTGTTTATAGACGGCTTCTGAAATACGTGGGGAAACGACCATTTTTAGAATTTTAATTYGAAACACTTGTAGGTGTGAGTTAAAATCTTATTTATTTAGTCTCTTTTGGGATTGGAGGGAGAAAAACGTCTRCAATGAAGACAAAGGGTTCCAGAGCCTTCGGAAAGATGTTCTCGCTGCCAGTGGCTGTGGTGRTGGCGATTGCTTTACCCTCACGGGGTGGGAGGTTCGCTGCTGCTTTTCAGTTCCTTTAAACTGGTGGCTGAAGGAGAGATGCTGGGCTTGTCTTAAAAATTTTTTAGCGCTAGTTTCTCTAGGTCATAGGTGTTAAGTAGGAGAGGAGAGCGTAGTTGAATGGAGAAACTTTCCTCAAGATGCTATCAGACATGAAGGTAGATGGGAGACTGCTTGATTTTKGGGTTAAATATTGTGATTGTTACAGCAAATGCTCTGGTTGTCTGTTTGGTTGTACCGAGAAACCGAAAGACACCTGGAAATCAACCCATTACAAAACCAAGCTTTTGATTAGAAACAAACAAAAATTGTAGGAGGCCTTCTAAGGATAGACCCACAGATGTTGCATGGGCTTGACCTGCTCTTGGCTAGAAAGAAAATGTCAACACAAATTCCGAAGATTCCCTTGATCTTGGATCTTTGTGTCCATGTTTGAAAATGATGGCTGTGGTTTCCTGGTATCTAAGCGTAGGAAAGCAGCAGGAACCACASATATTGTGGTATTCCTGCTCCGTAGTAGTTTTAGTGTACCTTTCTATATTAATTCCACTCAAATTTTGGTTAATTGTGAGGCTAGATCTTCATCTGGTGGAAACTGGCAACTGAATTTTAATGGATCTCTGCTGAGTAAATTCCTCCTCATGGGATTCTTTAGTTTCAGTCCTGTGTACCAACTAGTATACCCAATCCTGCGACATAATTTGGGAGGGGAAGGAGAGGAAGAATGAGAATGGAAAGGGCAGCTGAGAGATATATATGCATACAAAAAAAAAATCATATTGTGGGATCTTTTAAGGTGAAGGATACTAAATAAATATAGAAGATGAGGTCCTTTACCTTGGCATTGCAAAATGTTGCTGTTTAAGATCAGCTGTAGCAGGGAGGATTTGTTGGGGCTGTGCTGTTGCGGTATTGTTTAATTTATATATGCTCTTTCCTAATAAAACGTGTCAGTACYATTGTATGTTAGTTTGGTTTCCTGCCTCTCTCCTTCTCTTACAGCGTTCTAGTTGGAGACAGGATTGCAGTCTTGGGAACCTCTGTTGTGCACATGTCTGTGCACTGCTCACGAAGAAGCAATCACTGTAACTCATAAATATGTGCACTCGTCCTCCAAAGACATATAAAACATATTTGAGCTATAAGGCTGTACAAACACGAAGCAGTGCTGATGACGACATGCAAACCACAAGGGGGAAGCTTGACTGGCTCGATCTTTTTAGAACCTGGAAATGTTTGCATAGCCTTGTTGCTCGGCTGTGTTTCTTCCTTGATAGATAGGTAGGCAGATAGGTATCAAAGGCTTGAGTGAAATGCTTTCTTCAGCTGTATATGTTAAATCCTAGCCTGTTGTCCAGCTTTTTACCTTAAAGTCTGGTTTTCTAGTTCTTTCCACCTTGCTTCTTATACAGCTGCAGAAAATGGGGTTGAGGTAGTGACCCGAGGACCAGCACACACAGCCTGGTTCTCRGTCTGCAGGGGTTCTCAGGTTGGACGGTGCGCAAGAGCTGTGCGTAGCCTAAGAGAGATGCCTGTGTATTATGTGGTGCAGATCACATGCAGCTTTATAATCAGTGCAKTCCTACGCCAGAAGTAGTTTCAGGGAATGTTGGATTCTGCATAGAGTGAAGCTGGACATGATTATGGCCAGAAAATATATTGTGCTGCTATAAGGAAGACACTGAATGAGCCTGTCTTTTTTTTTTCTTTTAAACAAAATTTCAAATTTATTTTCTTTCCTTTTATGCTATTCCTTTATCAGATTGGCTTTCTCAGACCACAGGAGACTACAAGTTGTTCTAATTTCTTTTATCATTTTTCTTTCTATATATTTTKCATGTTAAAATGATTCTGCAATACTCCAACTGCAAACAGCAATCTCTTTTTGTGTGTGTGTGTGTGATGACTGCAGTAAAAATTTGTAGCATTCCTTTCCATGCCCTCTGTCTTCTGATAATTACAGAAAAATTGTTTTGCCAAAGCCATGACTTCACATAGGTCGAATTCGTCAGGAAATGTTGCGTTAAAATGTTGTGAATTTGAGATTGTGCATCTTGAGGCTGAAGGGTGTAGTGTGGCTGAGGAGTGGCCCATTCTTTGGACAAAATGTCGGGTCGTTGAGGCAGAATCAAGGTGGTGGTGTTTCTACAACCAGTCAGAAATGACGTATACGTAGTTGTTAGTATGTTATCAATTAATGTATCATTAAATAGAGTATTTGAGAGCGTATGTTATATTATCTGTGATTTCYTGTGGTAGGGATGCCAAAATTCATGTTACTTACAGCAGCCAGGTGARGTTAAGGTTGGTGCTGACTGTGTCTAAGGTGCAAACCTCTGTCTCAGAAAAATAACAGCCATTAATATTTCCAAACGGCTGGAGCTGGGGACCGTTGCCTGGCTCTGCAGCAGGAGGAACAGAGGCTTTAAGAAGAATGCTGCCATGTGCCGTACAGTGAGACACGCTGAGTGTCATGGGTTGGCAAAAATTGTTTACTTGGTTTTGCGTCATGTAAAGGCAGGAGGATTTTTTTACTGTGATTTTGGAGCAGCATTTCATCTGCTCGTCCCTTCCGAGTCTTGCAAGAAAGTGTGGCTGCAACTTTAATTGCTGCTGGCCACAACTGCCAGAAATAACTTGTGTAGCCCTCCAGCCCCGGAGCTGCCCCTCTACCCCACTTCCCTGCTCCGCCGGGCTGTAGCGAGCGGTGCCTGTCTCAGCTTTCCGAAGGAGATGCAGCGGCAGTGGTACCTGGACCATGMTAACTTTACCCCTCTTCTCGGTGACTACAAGGCTCTGGTTGATGGACTGGGCTGGACTGTCAGCCGTGGTGTTTTTGTTTTAATGACGTTTTAGAAAATATTTATTATGTTCTTCTGTCCCTCGTATTTATGAAAGGAGATGACTGTTTACATGCTTCACTTAACAGACCTGATGAATGCCTTAAAATTGGTTGTGGATTCCTCTGGAAGAGGTTTTGCTTTTGAACCACGTGCATTATGAGCTGGTAGAGGGTAAAGATGGCTCATTGCTTACTTTTTGCTGAATACGTTATATGTGACTTCTCGCTTGTTCAAGTGCTGAGAGGGAGAGCAGAGACAAAAAGAGAGCACAAAAAAGTGCCAAAACCAGTCAACTGGAGTTGTGGGGAAAGTTATATTGATGTCTGATGTGTGCATTACTATTTGGGTTGACTTTCTGCTGGTGAAATTGGTAGCTAGTTGGGATGYTTCTTTCTGCGAGACCCGTATCTTAAAAAAAGTTTTCCTGTTGTCGCCTAGCGGTGCTGGGTGTCTGTTGCCTTACTGGCAGGACAGTGGGTACCATCCCTGCAGGGCTTGTACTTAGAAGATCTCGGAGCCTGGCAGTTCATGGGTGTTGCATTTGTAAAATTAGATCTGGGGAAAAAAAGGTGTGTTACAATGGCTTCACTAACACCCCACTTTGATTTAAAGAAAGAATGTTTAAAAGGAAAATGTGCTTCATTGTAACAGCTGGATTAAAAGTAATATATATTTGCGCGTTGTTCATTCACTGTTTGTTTCTCTCTATACAATGAAATGTAGCCTAAGTTTCAGTGCAAACCTGACTTGGAGAAAATTTTGTTTGGTGTCATACCTTGTAAATTCAGTCTAGAGAGAGTTCCTTAAGCAAATAATGGATAGATTTAAGGGACTAAAACCCTATACACTTTTGAACGGAGGCCTTTTCATCTTAGAATACAAAGAATTAATTCCTCTCAGTCTCTAAAAAGAAGCACAACATTTGCTCTTCTTTCCAACTTGGCAGCTAAATGAAGGTGGTGCAGTCAAAAGGAAGTGGCTACAAAAAGATGAAGCATATTGGTTGTGAATCTGCCAAAGGTGGCCAGCTGTATTGCTATTTTCAGCTAATTCTATGCACTTAGTCAGAGTTTTCGCTTAAATTAAAGACTAAAGGTATATTTAGTGATCATTAGGTTCTCCTCTATAAAAGGTTTTGTTCCATGGTTTAGTAATGGGGGTGGCAGAGAAACAGAAGGTAGCCAGCTAACCATTATTGTGTCTTTTTTCCTATGCTAAAATGTTTCGGGTCCCTATGATCTTTGGAGGTTTTAATTTGTACTTTGCGATAAATGCCTCTCTTGGTAGAGCCACGTCATTCTGATTCTTGACTTTTTCTTTTTGGTGGGATTATTCCGGAAAGAGTGAGACATCGGATACACATGAAAGGGGAGCATGGTACAAATGCTTGTGTGAAACCTACGTCAGTAGGTTTCACAAATGCTTGAGCTAAATACCCTGTAAGTGAACCTTCCAGTCTGGGTATCCCAACTCTGTCTGGAGTGAAGGGTAACTGGGATTAAAAGGCTACTGGTCATGCTCCTAGTTTCTCAAGTTTTTGGAAATATACTTTGCAAACCTATTTCTGAGGGAAAAAGAAAATGGAAACCAAATAAACAAGGTTCTCACCAGGACATGCAAAATTTTGAAGTTTCTCTGAGACTTAGAGGAATTAAGAAAAAAAAAAGGGCAAGCAAGAAGTGGTGGATTTGGGTTTATAAGGGCAACTAGTAAAGCATATGTAGAGCTTTTATTATATTAAAAAACCCTGTTAAGTCATAAAAAAAAATATCAGGTAATAGGCATTCCTACAACCATTCCTGGCTCCCCCCCCCTTAATGCCTTTATCTTTGTCCTGCTAGAAGATCTTAAATTCTGTGAAGGGATACTTTCCCATTGTCCTTAGTTTGGAAAGCACCTTCTAACTTTTGAGCCCTAAAAAATTTTTGGCAGTGGGGTGCCTTAAAATGCTCTGAAAAAGATCAGTTTTGTGTCACGGGCTAGCAAATTCCTTTTATAACGTGAGTAAGGCAGCAGCCGCAGCCTGTTGGCATCGGTGGGGGTGAGTCATGGCACCCCAATCCTGCAGAATTAAGTAACGCGTTTTCAGCGGTGCCCTTGCATGGTTCCTGCCGCTCTCCATCGGATGGATTGTCCTCAGCTCCAGCATTGGGGTGCGCTTTTGACTTCGTTCCCACAAGGGCAYGTAAAAAAGGAAACTGCCTCCCCTGTGCAGCAGCACAATAAATATCCCGGCAGGTCTCAGTCCATAAATTCAGTTACAATCTTGCCATTTATGATTATGTTATTTGTCAGGAAAACCACGAGCAAATCTTTTGTAAAGGAATGTGGAACGCTAAACAGGGAAATGCAAAAACACCGGTGCGTTTCAGGAGGATTTTTTTTAGGAGGTTCGTATTGATCGCCTTGCACCAGAAGTTGGAAGGGGTGGTCTGTGGGGTGTTTGAAGCGTGACTGAGRGCGTTTGCACTCTGCTGATTTATTCTGCAGAGGTGCAGGTTTGGTTAGTGTTCCCTTAGTGCTGCTACAACCTGTTGCAGTGTGCTGCCTTCTTAATCAGTAGTCTGCGGCCCTCAGGGTGGTTCCTGGACTCAGGGGGGCCGGGGAGATGCCCCATGTCTTGTGGGACAGGGCTATGGGAATTGTTTGACCCGTGAGTGTTTGTGCACTGGTGCCCAGTGGGGCTGGCATTTRCTGAACTAGCACATCTCTCACACACACGTTTTTGGTTACGGATACATCCCTTGAGGATATATAGGATGTGTTTGACAGCCCTACCAGGAAAACGAATGTTGTTGGGATGATRTTGGGTAAACCTTTGCGGAATAGGTATGCTGAACCAGTTAAAATCAGTGAGTAAAGTGCATGTTTATTCATTTTAAGTTACCATTTTGTTGTATTATACTAGAACTGAGTGTTAGACAGTTTGGCATTCTCTAATAGTTCGTTAACAAAGTCTTTTCCTCCCATCAAAAATATCTTTCCAGTTGGATCGCCTTCTGTTTATTTGTTTGCTTGTGTTTTGATCTTGAAAGACAAAATAGCTGTTTGTGCACAACAAAATAGCTGGATATAGTTTCTTGAAACGCACGCTTAGAGGGTAGCGTATCTGTGTTCCTGAAGTCTTTCCTGGGTTTAAAGCRTACTAATAACAAAACTACTCTCAACATGGGCAAGGCAGACTCTGGGGGCAAACTGGTGTGGGGACCCGAGGTGGCTCGGGGAGGAAGGTGTTTCTGCGAGGCAGCCCTTGAAACAAATGGCTAAATATGAGAAGA
Organism: Oceanodroma leucorhoa; assembly: GCA_030449065.1. Taxonomy (NCBI): domain Eukaryota; kingdom Metazoa; phylum Chordata; class Aves; order Procellariiformes; genus Oceanodroma; species Oceanodroma leucorhoa. The sequence continues at coordinate 7,992,177 of JASVER010000026.1, read as the reverse complement.
TGGGTTTTYGTCCTCTGCTGCAACAGCTGGAACTGAAATTAATTTTAAACATCTCCCTTGCCTTTCAAATCTGCGATGTGTCTCGGTTTACTTAGAAGATCCGAGAAAGCAAGCTTTAGAAAACAAAAAGCATTGTTCCCAGTAACGAACCATCAATTGGTCCATCATGGTTTTCAGTTGTTTCCGTGATTATGCTTGTGAAAGAGATTAAAATACTTCTCTTCTATTATCAGCAAAGTGAATTCCCCTGCTGCCCGCTTCTAACAAAGCGTTCCTGGCGTGGCTCTGCTGTGCCTTGTCCTTCACTTTCTGTTCCCCACGTCCTTATTCCTGCTCGGGCTGGTGGGTGGAAAAATGTGTTCGAATTCACTATCTTTGTGGTGGGTTTAAATTTGCAGATTTGTTGATTATCTGGAGAGCTTAAGAATAATTGCTGCTTCTGTTTTTATGAATAATTTTGGAGCATTCTTCCCGTTAGTGAAACCACAGAGTGTATCAGTGAAACCTTGCTCTGAAATGCAGTTTAGGGGTGTGTGGTTTTTTTTTTTTTTTTTTTTTGGTCTTTTTGCTGTTGTTCTTAACATGTTTCTCCTATCTACTCTATGAAAGCAACTCTGTGGTCAGGAATGCTTATTGTTTCGTATTTGGGTCTGTCTTTTGATAGTTTAAACAAGCTATTTTTTTTGTGTTGTTGGACAGTAAGTGAATATGTTTTATCAGTGCCTCACTACACACTGCTTTGCCATCTACCATTCCTTTTCTGCACATGCAAAGCAATTTGAAGACAAAATATGGACCTGATGTTACTTTTTAAATTATTTTAGCATACTCACTGCCTGTGGTGTAAGTTTATTCCCAACCCGCTGAACAGAGTGTGTGCATGAAGAGATGTTACGGCATAGCGTATTGAAACTGAGGGCTGGGGACTCCTTGCATCATTTTTGATTCATTAGTGGTTGATCCAGGAATCCTGGATTTGAACAACCCACTTTGAAGAGGCACTGGCTGCGCTTGCCCTGYGTGGAGCCATAAACTCTCCCAATATCCCAGACCCAACACGAGGCTCTCCTTAGCTGTGTGCAGGCAGGAGAGTAATGACAGCATTTTAAAACACAGATAGCTCRGTTCGACCCCTTCCCATTTCAAGTTATGAACAAAATTTATGAGCCACGTATGGGGCGGAGGAACCTGCCTGTCCCCGTCCCCRCTGGGGCTCGGTGGGGACGGCGTGGGGGATGCGGGGCTCTCCTAGCTCTTGTTGGCAGAGGTGCCGCTCCAGCATCACGTCACTGCCCGGGAGTCTGGCAGTGCCTCCTGTMATTAACAGCACAAGGTCCACATTCTCAGCTTGGGACGGTTTTGAGGAGAGGTTAATGCCGCCCAGGCCTGTAAAATTATTGCTAATGAACTGTTTGCAGTAATATAGCAAGCAGCTTAAGCGGGTGGGTTCAGCAAACAAAGTGCGGTGGAAGGCTTATATAATTAGCGTTAATGTTTGGTACAAAACACCCCATCGACAGTATCAGCTGACTTATCTCATTATGAGCTATAGCTGTTTCATGAATCTAATAAAACATGAATTTTTAAGACAGGGTAGTGAGAGTAAGAGGAAGGCGTGAAATTAGATTAGAGTCTATAAACATAAACTCTGGCTTCCCTGCCCCTGTCCAAAGCAGCATTCAGGCTTCTCTTTTACAGAAAGCATGGGCTTTGTTTTTGAGCAGTAAGAGCCAGAATAATATAATTCTGGGAAAGTCCTTCTATCAGTCCCTTAAAGAGGCGTATTTTTTCTATTTCCTTTACTGAAATCTGGGGCTTCTGACTCAACCCTAGTGAAAGATTTAACCGAGCGATTACTTAGTGTTTTGAAATACTGAGAATGCTGCTCTAAAAAGATGAGTGTCGGTCCGATCTCCTTTGCTTCCTTAACCTGTTTCCATGATGTACACCAATGACTGCGTGGTCGCCATCTCCCCCTTCTTCCTGCTGCGTTGGAAGACAAAGGTTCATCCGTGGAAAGGAGAGGGGGAACGGTAAGCACTGACTAGCACAGCGATAAGAGCCAAACCTTCATTGGCAGGAGGATGAGGAGCATCCAGCAGTCCTGAACTGGGTCGCTGCTGGGGCAGCCGTGGGTTTGGCAGGGTGAGGGGTGGGCTGCAGCACGAAGCTGAGCCGCACGATGTCGTTCAAGCTGGGGGTGAAAGGGGCGACTGAACTGCCCGCTCCGACGGCGGCCGGGCAGAGCGGAGTTGCTTGGGGAACACTTATTGTTCATTTCCTGACTCCAGTGCCATTTAAAATCCCTCTCAAAACAATACCCCCCCCCTTTTTTTTTTTAAATGGTATTTTTTATTTAGAAAGTAAATACAACCTCAGGCAGATCGAGGAATGCTGCGCACGCTCCTGGAAGAAATGGAGTAACTTCTGAAATCTGGAGCATGAAATAAAGTCGATGCTAAGACACAGGATTGGTGAGCGGGAGGAAGGGCTTGGGCTGATCCCTGCACTCGTCAGAGCCTTTAAACAAGGCAAGAATGAACACGCCGTAGAGTTATAGGACGTCTGAGGTTACCTGCTGTGAAAGAGCAGATTAGCATGCTGTGGTATTTTGTTTGAGGTTTCGAAAAATTATCGTATCCGGATAGCAAACCCTTGCATAGAAATATACTGCCGTTTCTTCATGAGATCGTTTCCTTCATCCTGAGGCGTTTATAAGAAAACCTAGTATCCTCCCCGAGATGGGGTTTACTGAGAACTGTCTTAATTCATAAAGCAAATAAATTTATGTT
>JASVER010000026.1:7964205-7989380 GCA_030449065.1 Oceanodroma leucorhoa | reverse complement strand
TTKTKKKTTTTTTKTTTTTTTTTTTTTTTTTAAAGCAACCTTGGAGTCTGTAAATCTGTGATATTTTCACAACAGGAGGATTGACAGATGACTAACTGTGTTTCCCCTTCACTTTTTACAGCATTTCGTAAATGCTGAATAATTTCCATAGGATGAATTGTTTTCAYGCTGCTGAGTAGTTCAAGTGGAAAAATGCCTGGTATCAGTAACCATACCTGGTACACACAGTGCCTCGTAATCTCTTCAGTTATATTTAATATAAATACAGTAGGCAAGTCATCCTCTTGTCAGTCCTAGCTGTCCCTTGGGCAGTTCCTTCTGCCATGCAAATACCTGCAAGCGCTTTCTTAATTCCCACAACCTCACACGTCCTGGGCGCGGAGCTGGAGGCACAAAGCACCCTGTTTAGCCTGACCTTATCCAAGGTGCTCCGACAATGAGCTGTCCCCTTCAAACCCAGGGTGACAGTGTCCTTCCTCTTAAGCTGGGATGATRGGTTTGGCTCCCTAGCTTCTTACTACCAAATAATACCCGCTTCCTTATTTAAAAAGAAAAAAAAGTTTTCTGAATTTTGCATAGAAATCTATATGAATTTTAGATTATTTTTCAGTTTTGCTGAAGTTCTTTGTTGTCATGTTCTTCAAGAAAATGATTCATTGTTCTGCTCATTCCTGATATATCACCTATGKAGAAGTGTCTCGATTGCATTTCATAAGCCAACTAAATTGGGCTCACAACGGGAGAGAATTAGTTTTTCATCATTAGCGATGTAGATCCCAGTAATAGATGCATGACGGGTATTTGTGATCCTCACTGGCTGGGGCATTTTTGTTGTTTCAGCAGCAGTGTTGCAGTGGCATGGTAGTGCTCYGTGTTACATGTGGAGAACATGCAGAGAAACTTTCATTTTCTCCTCTGCCAGCGCTTGGCTAGGGGGAATAACAGCCRGAGTTTGCTTGCCGCGTTTTGCTGGTAGTTGCCAGATAACTTTTGTAGTCAGTGTTTTTCTCCTGTGGGTCTAGGTAGTCTTAGGGGATGTTGTCAGTCAAAAAATGCTCCTAGGGAAGGATATCTATAGTAACTGAAGGTGGAAAACAAACACAAGATGCAGTTGTAGCTGTTCGTGCATCACCTCTGCAGTGTTTTACGAAGGTAAGGGAAGGATTGTATATGCAGATCTATTTGTTTGCTTTTTAGTACTTACTTGGGTTTTCTAAACATGTTATTATGAGAAGGTRAAGTATCGAAGTTTTGGGGTGGTGTTTTTTTTTTTTTTTTTTAATTCAGAAAACTGATGTTATTGAGTGAAAGTTAAGTAAGTTAGTGTGTTTTGGAAAATTTGTTAAGCATCATATGTGCTGTAGAGCCTCCAGGCATTTTAGGAATAAGCTACTTTCCAGGACCTCTGATGACATCCAGATAATACATGATATTGGCCAGAGGTAAAACTGCCTCTTTTTAATAAACTGTTGCAAATTTCCACTACTTGCCTTGGAGAAAACCTGTCCTTTGGGAAATGGGAATTTATTTGGGACTCATTCCAAGATACGGTTATGTTCAAACCTTTTCTTCAGTCTGGAAAGAAACACAGACAAGAAGAATATAATTTTAATGAGTACAAGATGCCTGCGAAGTGCTGCTCCGAGTTCATCAGTAAATGAACTGTCCCAACCCCGGCAGCAGTATTTGGCGGTTTTGGCTCCGTCGAAGGGCCCGGCGTGGGGCCAGCAGGAAACAAACCCASGGGTGGAGGGATGGTTTTCTGCCGGATGAGTGTGCTGAAGCGGCTGAGGGCAGGAGCCAGGGAGGGTGCACGGGTGAGAGGGAGAGTTTGGCTGCTGTCGGGAARGATGCGACGATTTGGCATTATTGCTGCTGCGGAAATGGGTGGCGTGGGTCAGATTAATCAATTGCTTTGGCCCGTGGAGACGTCTGGTGAGACCAGAGCCAGTGGAGAAGAGAGGTGGGATGGAGAAGGGGAGGTGGGATGTGCGGGGTGATTCCGGGCTGGGAGGAACGGGGAAGCAAGGGGAGGAGAAGGGTGAGGGCGAGCAGAGGAGCGAACCTCCCGATTTGGCAGCAGGGTGTTATGGCCTCGAGGAGCTTTTTGCCAGGCCTGAAGTCCGTGGTATGGCTCGTCAGAACCGTTGCTTTGAGGGTGCTCACTGGACCCGATGGCCAGCCCGTTGCTGTGTCCTTGCACGCCAGCTCTTCCTGAAGTCCCTGCTACGTCCTGCAGCCCGGTGGGCGGGAGGGGAAGGATGCCATGGGAGGACTAGCCATTTCCAGTTGTCAGCAAGGAAGGATAAGCAAGATTGAGGACAGGGCGGCAAAGTAGAGCAAATTTTTTGTTGTCGCCTGCTTGCATTAATGAGAGGAGTTGCGAGGCGCCTRTGTACGAGTTTAGATTTTGCTAAGCCAACTGATCTGTAAAAGCAGAGAGTAAATCCATTTTCCCCCCACTACTTTAGTAATTGGCAGAAGGCAGAAAGTCATTGTTGACTGAGAATAAACAGATTTCAGGCATTCCTAGACTGAGAAACCTGCTTAGCTTTCTAAAATCGGTCTCCCTGGTGCTCTGCTAAAAGCTTAATTGGCTGACATTTTGTATGTGAGAGATTTACTCTGCTGGCCTAAATTGAGTTATTTTGTGTAAATGTTTTTGTGGGGTTTATAAAATATTCTCCTCAGAACATACATGTGTGTGTAAACTCTGRACTGTTTCTTTTGAAAAAGTAATAACGAGTACTAGATGTTGTGGCTTTGGCATACAGAAGATAATTTAACRTGGAATTCAGTTTACACTTTTAGTTAACCTTGTGAGGGATTTTGTTGGTTAAAAACKAAGTATCGTGCCAAATATTGGGGTTGGATAGCCACTCTTCTTAAAGATGCCTTTCTAAACTGCGTAAGCACGGGGGCATCGCTGCAATAGGTATGACGCAAGGCTTTGGGAGCACTCGGATTCTTTATGAGTTGCCAGGTCTCATTAGGAAGGAGTTAAATGTTGTCGCAAGCTGCTCTTGCTGCGTGCTTCGACAGTGGCCGCTGCTTCGACAGTGGCCGGACCGTCTCCTCCTCTCTTCCTTGCAGTGCTCGAAAGTCATCTCGCACACTTCCTCACTCTGTTTTTAGTACGTTGTAATTAGTATTTTCATTCAAGCTTGGAGATTTGCCTAGGAGAGGGCTGTGCACTTTTAACCCAACTGCAGAAAAGGGATCTGCATCGTATTAACCGTGAAATTTGCAGGTCAGCTTTGGAATTTCAATATTTGGTGTTTATAACTTGCTGCCTGGTTTGGGCTCTTTTGTTTCGCATTAATTTCCACCTCTTGTGTTCCCAAATGTGACTGTATTTCTCGCCCCCCCCATTGGATTTGAGCGCTTACTCCATCCAAATAGATGAACTTTCTTGGCAGGGATGAGCAGAGCCTTAGAGTCGCTACTTGGATCTGGAATGAGTTTTAAACATTAAAGCTTCTTTACTTTTGGATTTGATAAGGGCTCCCCTTGAATCTTTTTTTTGCATGCAGTTAGTACAGTAGATGTCTAGTACAGTAAAGCCCCCCCCCCCCCCCAGCTGTAAGGGTCCAGCGGTCCAGGCTGATGCACTGAGGATGGAGAAGCCTAATTTCTTAGGGAAACGGGGCATGTATGGCAGCTTTGTCTGTGTCATCCTGCACCGAATAGCTTTGAACTTGTCTTCCAGTTCCTAACCAGAAAAGGATTAGGAGTCCTTCGAATAATCCACCATTTCTCCGTTTTTTTTCTGATAGAAGTGAGCTGGAGAGATCCCAAACTGGTGGCCTTGTGAGCAGARAGGCAGGCAAAGCCTCAGCAGCTGTCTCCGTGTTGGGATGAGTCCGTCCCTCCTGCCCRGCGGCCGGGAGACCTGGCAGGGACGGAGGGAGGCGGCACTGCTGCAGCCAGAGGAGCAGAAGAGCTTTGGGAGCACGGGCAGTGCAGGCAGGGGACAGCCCCGCTCCCCTCGCCCAGCAGCCCCGGCTCGTGTCGCCCTTTCTGTACCCCCCCCGTTAAACTGTGGTAGTCGGTGGGRTTGAAAATGTACAACGTGGTTGCAGTGTTGGTTGTTTTATGTAAGATTAATTCCTATTTTAGGAAAATGCTAATGTCTCGGAAATTGTCGAAGGTGCCAGCTGTGTAAAAGAGGGCTGGCTGAGTCAGAGAGGTTGGGCTGCGGTGCAGCTCCAGGGGAAGGAGGGTTGGCGGGAAGGGCTCTGGTCTTGCTCCTGACAGGCTGTTACGCATCGTGGGTGAGGGGAAAGGAAGAGTTTCGGCCGAAGGTTGTTCCGCTGGGACTTGTGGTTGTGTGTGTATTAAGAAGGTGGCTACGACAGGCGCATTTTATAAACATTTAATGGGGGGCAGTTCGTGCTCTCTGCGTGTCGGTCTGTGCCCTCGCAGGGCATGCTGATCTCCCATGCCTTCAGCCACTTCTCGTCCTCATGCAACCCGTCCCATCGGCCTGGTTGWGCCAGGAAATGCTTCGGCATTGCAACGTGCAGGAAGAAAGTAATCCGGAGCACAGTCCTGCCCTGTCTGCCAGGGGAGCACCAGGAGAACCTCGGGGGATTTTTGTGGGGCACTGGTTTTCCTGCTTTGTTGTAAAAGGGTCCTGCGGTGCCTGCCCTGCGTGGCAGCCAATTCTGGAGTAGGAGCTCGTGAACGTTGTGAACCYGTGGCTGCCACCTTGTAGCTTAGATCAGGAAATAAAATATGTGCCTAAAGCAGTTCAGTCTTCTGGGGTAAATACTGTATTATTAGCTCCAAATGGTTAGTAATTGGAACGGCGGATGGAAACAAGGTAAAGAAAATCCATATTTTGAGATGTTAACTAGAATATGGAATACATTTTTTGAAGTTAAATGGTATGTTCTGAGCCAGACTGGTGCCTTGCTTCTGCTTAAAGGGGCGAGTCCTGCTCCCTCCTCCTTCCTCATCAGCTTCCAGTTGCAGGCTTCTGCTCTGCCCCTTGTATCAGCTCAGCCCTTCATCTGTTTGCACAGTAAACATGATCAGTTTGCTGATTTGTTAGAAACCAAATCCAAAAAACAGCGAAGAGGGAGGAGTGGGGATGGAGAGGAGGGAGTGGGGCAGGCCTGCGAGCGCAGCGAGCTTGCTCAATTGCATTGTCTAACCACTCCCTTGGACAAACACGGGCTCTTTGATTGCCATAAATCATCCCTCGGCGTTCCATCTGAGAGGCAGCAGAGCCCTCCTGAGAAGCAGTGGGCACGCCGRCTGACTCATGGCGGGGGATGCCAAAGCGAAACCTCCGCCTTCCTCTGACGCCGATGCGCGGCTGTGTGCGCAGATGTGATCTTACCCGGCTTTCTTTTCCAGCCCCTTTCCACGAGCCGTGGCTGCGTGGCAGCTTCAGGGACTGGGCGTCATACCCAGCGTCCTGGATGAGCCAGAGGAGTGAAGGCGAAAYCTGGGGCTTCTGTCCCTATTGGTAATTGCTCTGTAGATGTTACAAAGGTGAGCAGTGTGTAGTGGAGAATATAACAACACGATGCAGTAGAGATTGTAATTTATTACAGAATTTTCCCCATCAAAACTGGAGTGTTCTATATTACGGAAAGAATGCCTGGCCAAAGGGATAATGTAGGTTCACCCTGTAAAAAATTCCAACGTTTCCTGTTGCTTCCTAGAGGATTTTTTTGACAAGGGTTATGTTCAGTGACAGCAAATAGGAGTAGACAGGGTCATCCACTGAGCTGATCTGTCGTGAGCCTGAGAAAGCGCTGTTAAGCCTTTGACAGCCTCTTCGTGTCAAGAGTTGGTTGACCTAAGTGCAGACTAGGGAAGAGGTTGAGGGAAGGCTGCAGGACTGACCTAACCGGTCGCAAATGCGGTGTTACTGTAGTTGTTGTAAGGGCTTCCGTTGTATCCAGAAAGTACAGCTTGTGTCGGTACGTTTTGATAACACGCTACTTAAGAAAATGAGTGAACTGGGATTTTGCCAATGTGAGCAGGCTTATTTTGTTGATAAGCTCCTGGAAGCAGTAACTGCACGAAAAAGAGAAAAAAAGGAAAAATTAATAGAAAAGAAGAAGGTTTTACTCCATTCACGTGATGTTGAGGAACTTCTAGAAACTTTACAATTTTGTTTTTTTCATTACTTTACAAAGGTTGCGTTGATTTTGAGAGCCAGTATAACCCCACTGTAAGTGCTTTGGTGCCCATTTTACAGGCAGACCCGCCRGCTGAGCAGCCCGAAGTCAATATTCTCGGCAGGGACATTGCTYGTTGGGGAGGGTCGGCAACAGTAGRTGGATATTGTAGAATAATTCAGGTGAGCCTGAGTGAGCGGGTCGAGGCGCCCGCGCTTTGGTGCTGAGGGCCAAGCAGGAGTGGACTTTGCCTGGCGAGATGTATGGAGACAGCCGTTCACTCCAGCTACCAGCTTGCCTTGGAGGGCTTTTTGGCTAATGCTGTGCCATGTTGTGAATGTGGTCACATAACAGGCCAGGCTTGGGGGTGTGTGGGAAATGTGGGTGCCAGGAACAGGCTCCCACCACCACAGCAAATTACCTGGCCTGCAGCCTGCTCCTGGCCCTTTGCAAGAGATACCCCGGGGCAAGAGAGTAGCCAAAAAGTGAGACATGTGAGTTATTCTGGCAGCGCGACCCTCCCTTGGTTGGCAGGTACCCCAAGGGATCTGAGAGTAGGTGGGATCTTATTCTGGTACCTGTGTTGTGTGCTGCAAGCAAAGCTCCTGTGGTTTATGTGCCATCTAAGTCTGATGCTTCCAGCACATCCACACGTGTAGGTTTGGTGGGGTGGGTGGGCAGGGTGAGCTGTGTGGCCTTCCCCATCACCAGAGTAAGGTCTCGTAGCCTGCCAGCGAGAGGATTGGGCGGAGGGAAGGATTAGCTGGGGACTTCTTTTTTGGTTTAGCGCTTTGGACTGAATGGTTTTTGCCTGCTCTCCCTTCAAAGTCTTTAATACTTTGTACTTTTGCAATGTCTGCCATGAAAAGATCTTCAAGGATTTTGCAGACATTAATTCCTCTTCCTGTAAATCTTGTCAGGCAGGAGGGCGTATGACCGTGCTTCTGTAAATAAGGAGCGCAGTGTACACAGCGACTTGCCGGGAGTCRCATGCAAACATGGCAAGAACTTTCCCCGGACCTGCTCCTTGCTGTGTTGGGTTTTTACCACAGGACCTTCTCCTCCAGCGGTGCCTCTTGGCTGTCCCACTTCCAGCGGCAGAGTCCTCTTCTGTGGAGTTGGAGCCGGGCAGAGCCAGCTGGCTGGCTGTGCAAGGCTAGGGTGCGTAGTTTTTGAAATATAAGGTGTTTTCCTTCCTTGCGCAGTTGGCAAGCCATGTTGCAAGTAGCAAATCTGTCATGGCAGCCTTGCTATCCCCACCCTCTTCAGCGTATACAAAAAGGGGCTGAGATGGAGGACGCTTGGAGGAAGTACATTCTGCTCTCTCAACGCCTTGTATTAATCATAAGCGGCAATGTCACGATAGCTGACAAATTAGATGCATCCTCCTTCTACTTCCTCCATAGTTCCTGGAATAGACTCTGAATGGTGTCTTGTCTCAAACCGCGGTAAATCAGCCCCGAACAAAGGCGTTATGAACAGGACTACCCACAGATGTCATGGGAAGAAACGAAAAATTGCAAGGTTTTACTTTTGTGCTATTGTCACAGAACTTCTTCTTTTTCTCTTTTCTTCGTAAATGATTCAAAGCTCTAAGGAGGGTAACATCCTCTTTTTAAAACCTGCTGTCAAAACAGAAAGGAAATGTACAATGCAAACAAAAAACCAAATTCTGTTTAGGTAACAATGACCTGTCTAAGTTGTCCATGGTGTGTGGTCCACAGAGCTAAAGTAGCTTCTGTTTAGTTTATAACACACACATACTCTGCAGAGTGCATCAGGAAAAAGGAGGAGGAAAAAAAAAAGGAAGAAAAAACCCCCTTGTGGAAGAGCGGGGATTAGAAGCAAACTGACAGACTGTTTATTACRCAGCGTATAACTTACCAAATGGCTTCATTTTTCTTAGTGGTCCAGACTTGTCACTTCCATTTGGCAAACTCCAATGCTGCAAAGTCTGAAAGCAGCTATTATTGGCTTCTGCCCGAACTGTGCTCAGCTCATATAAATTTGGTGTCTGATCTTTTATATTGAGATTAATAAATATTTATTTAAGCAGACCAAATATCGCCAGGCCTTTCCTACAAAACGTGAATTTGAACGCAGTGCAGGATTTTCAGGTAGGCATGTGATTGCTTAAATATGTATAATTTACCTTCACACATTTATACCTTTTTTTTTTTTTTTTCCCTCAGTACCTCTCTGTTCTGCAGTGCTAGATGTAAAATACATAGCCAAACATATAGGCAGGGACTGTTATTAGATAATCGTGTTAAGAATGTGCAAAATTGTTCTCTTCCAYGTTAAACCACCCAAACAAGGTAACTCTTGTTCAGCAGAGCGTACGCCTTTTTCTTAGTTAGGACCATCACTCCGGTATATTAGGTATATTAAGAGTTTATATTGTCTGTGTACAGCTTGGACAATCCTGCTGAATCTGTCTAAAGATGCTKCTTTTAGTTCAAATTCATCCTCCCCCTCCAATCCTCTTCTATAAAGACCAGCCATCCCATAGCATGGTGTCATTCGTTTAGCGAAAGCACGCGTAGAAAAGACTTTCGGGGTGCTGTGGGAGGGGTGTTGTGCTTAAGGAGAGCAAGCGACATGCCACTTTCGAGTTGCTCTGATGCTCCGTCACTTCCAGTTCTCAGATTTGGGACTGGGTCCTGTCATTTTAYGCGCGCAGAAGTAACTGGGGGCCTAGCTGGCAGCCGGCTGTGCAGCCGAGCGTGGGGTTTTTCCAAGGGTACGTGGTGTGGCAGGCTGGCGAGATGCTCGGTGAGGGGCTGGGGAGCCTGCTGCCCTCCTGGCCGGCTGGCCCTGGCTCCTGCAGCACCCCAATGGCCCAYCCAGTCCTTCTCACCAGAGGTGTCACCTCAGCCTGGTTTAGAAAGAGGGAGGGTATGCGTGAAAGAACTGTGTTGGCAGGGAAATGGGGAAAAATACTCTGGATCCTCAGAGGTCGTTGAGTATTGGGCTGCGTTTTTGCTTCGAGTTTCCCTCTGCCTTCCAGGAGGTTGCAGCTAACCCTCTGGTCTTTCCCATTAACTCCCTAAGGCCATTCCCCCTCATCCCCAACCATGTCTTCCCAGTGCCTGTTTAATGAGCGTTGGGCAAACGCGGTGTTGGAGATGCTGTTCCTGGAAGGACTCTGTGTTTCGTCCTCTCTGTAGAGCACCTCWTGTTGGAGCTTGGGAGCGGAGGGTGGGAAGGGAGCACATGCACGGTCCTACCTTTCCCAGGCTCCTATCCAGGAGGTACTAAACTTTGTCTTGATGGAGGTTTCAACAGCAAGTGAATCACATCATTACTTCATACCTTAGGAGCTGAGATTTTTCTGCTGCTGGTTTTCAGGCAACCTTCAGCACTGAATGATTGATTCCTCTTTTCTGCAGGAAGGCTGGAGCGTGTACATGATTCCTCCTCGTCTTACTATCAGAGTTAGCTGGGAGATTCAGAGTGTACTGAGTGTTAGTAATTTGCCATTCTTTTTATCCTTGCTTTTAAGACACCTGTCCCGTTGCCTGATAAGGGAATTTATCTGTAACACCAGTTCTTCCTGTATTCGTAGTTCTCCTCTGTGGTTGTCCCCTGTTGCTTGTGAATTTTCAAAGATTTCCCTTTGAAGTCCAGGAAAGCTTTTATTTTAAGRATGCTCTGAAGAGCTCAGAAAGGCTGGAGCTTGTGGTCTGCTTGCATAGGCTATTAAAACTTGTCCTTTATGCTGTGGTAAGTGGGAAGATTATATCTTGATCTTCTGCACGCCATTCTCCCTAATGTCTGACGTTAGGGGAGTCATATTTGGCTTTTCCCTTTTGTTTTTCCTAGGGGAAAAAAGCAAATGAACAACAACAAAAAATAGTCCYGAAAACATCAAGTCAAACGGATTCTTTGTTAGTTTTGCTTCAGAAGTTTGTGGGAGGAACTTGATGTGTGTTGAAACCTCTCAAACCTTTTATGATAGCAGGAGGGATGTGGAGCCTTCAGCAAAGGCATTCGTACTCCTACGTCTTCATCAGTCACTGATGTAGGGGGAAAAAGAAGCACACAGCTGTAGAGTGTGAATAAACTCCTCTCTCCTAGCTCCTACAGTTTTTGTCCCACCGGATAGACTGCCATTCTACACTCTATAACCGCCAGGAGCCTTTCAGGGAGAATGAGACCTCACATTTTGTGTGTACTTAAACACAAAGCAAAAACCAACCGATCCACCCTCCGAATTTTCTTGACAAGGTTTCTTTGTGTATTGTAAAGAAACAAAGGACATAATTTCATTTTTCTGTATACGCTGCCAATTCTCTTTTTCTATACATTCTACCTTTAAGGCAGATTTACAGGGAAGGCATTTTTGGCATCAGTTGGTGTGAGTCAGCGAACCTTTCCATCGGTTTACAAGTTCTGACAAAACCTGCTTTTCAGACACTGCTTTTGATGCACACCAGGGCCCTGGTAAAGTGGATTTCTTTCTGCCTGACCATCTCCGTCATTAGAAGAACCTGTTGGGAGGAAGAGTTTTGTTTTCTGTTGCTTCAGGACAAAATGCAAAACTGGCTTCTTTAACTTGTCCCTATAGATAACGTGATGGTTCATCCTGACCCAGAACATTTCTTCCATTTTTATTTCTTCAGTTCTGGGCGAGCGTTTTGTCTTTGCAGGATTTACATAATCTGGATATTAGGGTGGATGTCAATTTTTTCGAATGTAACTTCAAAGAATGGGAAAAACAGAATGTTCTTTCCTCTATTTCAGAGCTAAAAATATTTATCACATCTTGGTTTTTTTTTTTTTTTTAATGAAAGCAGAATATGTAATCTTTTGGTTAGCAGTGCTCCTGGCATTATTGGAGACAATTTGATGAAACGCATGTTCGTTCTAGGTCAGAAAAGAGTTTTGTACAGCGTAACAGCTGTTACCTGCCATTCATTCGCTGAATACGGGAGATTGATGTGCTTTATTGGGCCAGCACAGCTCTCGGTTGCAACGTCCTTTAAGCTACTTTCCATAGAATTTGATTTAAAATATGCAGAACTAATAAAAGAGCTCTTGGAACAGGGTATGTATTTAAAACCCCATAACAATTTATGTTTCTGGTTGGTATGCAAGGCACCTGGCCTGTTCATCATGGCTCCTCGTTACCGGCTGCTCCCATTAGAGACGTCCCTGTAGCAGTGGGTAGGGTGTGCGAGAGCAGGGAGAACAACTATGGGAGAGGTGGAAAAGGTTTTAAATTCTGTCCTCCGAGTCCCGATTTCTTATGATAATGCTCCTTGCAAAGGGAAGCTGCTCTCATACTGCGGTGTGGTTACAGAGGACTTGATTGTGTACAAATATTTTTACCAGTTTCTGTATGATTCTGAATTTCTGTTAACTAATGTGCTACTGATAGAGAAACCATCTTTTGCTGTTAGGAGAAACTGTATGGACCATTACGGAATTACCTGTCTTTCCTCTGGTACAAATAAGGGGATTAGGACAGCCTTTTTTTCTAGTTGTGCCAACCCCAACTGGATACGTATTCCTTTAAAAATCCCTTTGCAATAGAAACACTTGCGTTGCCACAATTCAGAGACAAATACTGCTGCTCTTACAGTTCTGTGACTCGGGAATAAGCCTTAGAGGCCAAKACTTAGAATTTCCACTGCTTTAACCAGGGGCAGCAATGGTATTGCTAAGCTTGGTACTAAACTCCAGAGCTCGGAGAAGATACATTGGCCGTTGCTTGGCTGACCAGCCAGCCCACTCKTACTTCTACTGCCCAAACTGGAAAATACTTCTCTTTTGGGAAAGCCACATTTGTGGCCGTAATAACATCTTACACCCCCAGCAYTGACATTTGCTCGGGCAGCCACGAGTGCGGGTCTAGTGCCCGGGGTGGCAGGAACTGCCCCGGGCAAGGCTGCTCTGCCCTACCGATGTTAATTAAAAGCGGTAGGTAATTCACACAGGGTGGGTGCAGGGCACGGTGCAGAGTGGCTGTGGAGGTGGCGGTGGGCAATGGGATAGAGCAAGAGTGCCGTCACGCTGTATTGTCTCGGAGAGCTTTGTGTGTGGAAGCCAAGGACCTATTCACACTGGTCTCTTTTCACTGCCTTGTGAATAAAAAAAAAAAAAAAAAAAAAAGTAAAAGAAAAAAAAAGTAATTGTCATTGTCATCCCAAGACATTGTCATGGTCTTCCCAAGGCAGAGCTGTGATTTCTTGTGCTTTTCCGAAGCCTGGGCTCTCGCTGGTGAGGTTGAGGAAGGAGTGTGTGGGTTTGAGAGCTGGAGTTGGCTTACAGTCTCGGCCTTAAAACTTTTTATTTTAAATTTAGAATACCGACCCTTAATAATTAGCCTTCTAGGTTTGTTGTTTTTGAGCTAATGGAAAGAATAAATTGTTTAAGCAAATTGAAAAGAAGACCAGGACCATGCACGTTAGCCAGACACAGTACTGCTTTCTCTTCTGACTTTAAAAGCAGTGCTTTCCTTTCCCGTGGTAGAGCTGGATGTTTAGTAACTGGCACCAMGTTTCTATTGTATGCCTTTTAATTTTTAAGCAATGTGTTTTCACCACAAGTCTCCTTCTGGAGCAGCTTGCATGGCAGAGTGGGAGACGTTTTTTGTGGAAAGGTATGAGCTGTCATTCCTTTCTACGCGCTGTGAGGTATGGAAATATAATTATTGGTGTTTACACAGGAGGAAGTGGAAGCACAGAGCCATTCTGTGTGAGGCCGGCTGGGAAAGCCGGGGCAGGCTCGGATGAGAAACACCAGCACCCGGTGCCCCTCTCCGGCCCTCGGGAATGGCGTGACATGCGGCGGGCRGACGAGGGGGGGAATGCAAAGGTGACTGGGCTAGAGAGTATTCGGTCAAAAATTTTTATTGTTCAGAATCAGTGGCATTACGTTTATTTAATGCATTATTTCGGGTGGGTTTGGATCCCATTTTCTTTTTGCAAAAGCACTGTGCGGTAAGTTTAAAGATGTGCGAGATTCCCTCGTTGCTGCTTTAAACCGAATTTACCCAAACACAAAGGCCTCTCCTCCGTTTTAAAAATCAGCATACATAGGGTTTTTCACATTCGAACAGTTGCTAACTTTAAAGCTGAGAAACCTCAGCCTGAAAGGAAACCTTTTTATAGTCGCCACGTGAGGGAATATAAATAGATCTGTAGATTGAAGGGCTCTTTCATCCCCTGTCTGGAGCGGCCGGGACAGCGGCTGCTTGTGCTGTGGAGCTGGTGGGTTTGCAGATTCCTTGGGAGCTGGGGAAGCCAATTAAGGGAAAAGTAGTTAGTGCTTTCAAGTACAATGCAGTATATACGTTTTCAGATGTCTATTCCCTTCCTTCCCACACTTTTTTTTTTTTTTTGGGGTATTTCATGAACAAGTCCCACACTTTGAGCAAAATCATCACCATTCTCCTTTTTTGTTTTGCCTTTTTTTATGGAAACTGTGACTCATAAAATATTTTAATCCCTGTTATTGAGCATCATTAAAATGAAGATTGTTCCCCGGCAGTGTGTTTTTGATTTAAGAACTCTTCATACTGTGAGTGCTCTCTCCATTGAAGAATGACATATCATAAGTTGATGAAATTAGAAGTTTTATAAGACAGTGTAACCGTAACTTTTTCTTATGTAAATTAAAATATTTTGTGATTTTTAATTGTCTTTGCTTTTACACACACAGACACATCCTGTTTGACTATACGAAGCACATGAAACTACTGGTTTAGCTAGAAAGGGAGAGGAGAAAAAGAAATGACACGCCTGAAAAATAGGATTGCCTTTAAAAAGTGTTCAATGCTCACAGCAGACGTGACTTAAAATGAGGAAAACGTGTTCCTGAAGGACCACGGGGAGGTTGCTTATCCCCTCTGCCCGATGCATTCTGGTGAAAAGGGGACGGGTGAGCACCAGCCCCTTAAAGACGTTCAGTAGCGGCGGTGCAGTGGGCACGGGCCGGGAGGAGGAGCGGTGGCTTTGGCCCTTGGTGCCGGTGCCCCGGCCCTTGGCCAGGAGCCCGCCCKGGGCTGGCCCCAGCTTTGGGCAGGGTTGTGCCCTCGGGCTCCGGAGCCCCTGCTTTTGCCGGGAGAAGAGGGCGGTGTGCGCGCAGCTTGTTAGCACCTGCACGCCCTATTTTGGGGAATTTCTTCTGGGGTTTGTTCTGGGGGGCTCCTTGGGGTGTGTGCGTCCTCCTTCCTTCTCTTATGGGTCCTGTCCCTTGTCACGGGTATGACAGTGGCCCTAAATTTGTAAATGCCGGCTGTTTAAAAAGAAAACAAAAAAACCCCAAACGAACAAGGGGGGAAAAGAAGGTGCAAAGAGCACAGATGCTTGCAACATCCTGTGGATTTAGTGAACGCTTTCATTTAAAGTTTTTTTTTTCTTACCCTTAAAATGCTAAGCTGCCTTAGAGCGAGAGCAACTGCTTTAGAAGCTGCACACTCCCAAGTACCATACGCGTTACTGGGAAATGAAGGCAGACCATAAAACGCACAGCAGCATAAATCCTTCAAGTTAGTAATTAAAAATACCAAGCAGTTTTTTTTTTTCCTTTTCATGCACTACCATTTCATGTGCAACAAGGTTAAGACGGAGAATTTTTTCTTTATTTCTTTTAAAATTGTCTGCGCGGCACTCCTTGACTCGCCGTGGCTATAAACTCATAAAGGGTAGAGGTTTCATTACAAACCATCCAATTTAAAAGGGAACTGGGTGGGAGGTAGGGAACAATGCCGAGTGGGATGCCTAAATTGCTCAGGATGTTGTAAATAGGGCTGCCGCCTTTTGATCTTGTGAAGGGTCGCGGAGATGCTGTTGCTTTGACCAAAGGATGTTGGAGGCGAGTGGCAAGAAATCACCCACCTTCCATCCTGTTTTCCACTGCCGTTACTTGGCTCAGGGCTGGTGTTATTAAGGAGGTGTAAGGAAGCGGCTCAGACAAGGCTTCCCTTTAGGGTCTTGTTGCCGCTAGAGAATTAGAAAGCGTGTTTGTTTCTGGTCTGTTCAGATGTTTTATGGCAGCCCGTTGTTGCTTACTGCCTGCTTAGGCCGGCTACTGGCTCTCATTAGGTGTAACGTCAGGCTGTTGCTTAGGAGGAGGGAAAGAAGAGATGAAAGCTCGTGCATAACTGGAGAGCCTGAATGAAAAGTTAATACCGGGAGATTGCCCGTACGTTGTGCAGAGAGGAAAATAACTTGCATAAAGACCTCGTGCAGCTGAAGCAGGGAACACTCTGTATATGTGTGTATACTGGTACATATTTATATATAAATGATAACAAAATGTAAGACATGCATAGGGTTTTTTTTTTTCCATAAATAATCCCAAGGATTTAGATGCAGGCAATATTTCAAGGATGTAAATCAGGCTGAAGCCTGAGAGAGAGTCACCTCTGGCTTTTGGTGAAGAAATGTAGAGGTGAACAAAGAGCACCCTGTCTCAGCATACCACTGCCTGCCGTGCGTCGGGGAGGCAGAAGTGGCTTTTTAATGCCACCCACATCCGTGGTCATACCCTGCGTAGCAGCTGCAGCTTCCCCGCTCTCGTGGGCAAGCACTTGCTTCTCCAGCCTCCCGTCCCACCGGGGAGGAGAGCTTTGGTTTACACCATCAAGAAATGTAAGGACTCGCAGCCTTCGCTGCCTGATGCCTACCTGGCCCTTACGTTAGAGCAGTTTGAAAGCCCAGCTGACCCACCGCGCCGGCTCCGCAGCGCAAAGGTAACCAGGTYGGCTTAAACCAGCTTCAGCGGGGGGCAAGTGGCTTCTGAAAATGCAGTGCTGCCATCGGTCGAAGAGGCCTTTAATTCTTAAGCGTTGCTGTATCTCGCCTTGTACAGCACGATGTGAACACCGGTAGTTGGAGACTTAGTTTTGCAGCGGTGCTTGGGTGTTTTTTATATACAAGAGATTTTCTGCGTTGTTTAGACAACTGGCTATGGGGGAATTAGTTTATGAAAAATAATCGCTTCCTGTTGAGATAGCATCACGTCTTTATAGCAAATATAGTAAACTGGTTTCTTAAACATTCCTGGTTATTTACAGAAGCAATCTTTTCAAATATCGGTGAGGTCRTAAACTAGAAAACCTGATGCTAATCTGTGCTAAATGCCAATGAAATTGGGGACAGAAAATATTTTCAAGCATTTGATAGAAAGATACGTATTGGATGCAAATAAACACATTCTGATAATCATGGTTTTTGTGAGCTACTGTATTTTAACTCGTCTGGGGTCCATTATGGTGCGGTTCATAAACAAGATGGAACTATGTGGCTAATAACATGAAATGTTTCCTACTTTGATCTAATCAGAAGCCTGTCTTGAGCTGCTGGTTTAGATCTTCATCAGAGGAGAGGAGGATGTCGGAAACAAGTCCTTTAAGTGTTTCTCTCTTGGCAATTAGCCACAGGAGCTCCATTATTACTTTTCGCCTGGATCAAATGAGGTCAATGGCATGAGCTTCCTGCATGAGGTCTTTCTCAGAAGCGGCAGCAGACGGTAATTGCGAACATCTCCATCCTGCAGGTCTCCGTCCCGACAGCGRCCACGGGATGCAGTCTAGAACCTCGGAGGGAGGGGTAGGAAAAGCASACAAATGACTTCGGGGGGCCTCTGAGGGAAGAAGCAGTTTGACCGTATTGCTTTGCATTAAGATAAATATTAATAGCTTTCAGAAGGTTGTGATGGTGGTGATAAAAGAACAAGACTCGCGTAAGTGGGAGGCCTGTCCACTTTAAAATGGTGAAAGTACCAACCATCTGAAATTCAACTTATTTTAAGGCAAAGAAAATTGCTTCAATGTTGATTAAAAAATGAATGCACTAAAAGCAGGGCCTGCACGTGCATCTGTGTGCAAACATACAAATATAAGGCTTTTTTCCTCTACTTTACAATGAATTTCCACTACATTAAATCTATGAATCAAAAGAAAATTATTTAGGGCTGTAATCTTAATCGTGAATTTGCGTGTAGAATATTCCGTTGAAGCGTCCTTGGGAGCTCCCTTAGCACCAGCCTGTGTCCTGATGAGGGATCCTGGGCAGATGAATGGGCCAGCGTCATCGTCGGCAAATGTCTGTGTTCAGTTTTAGTAGTGGTGTTACCCATTGACTTTCAGCTCTGTAGAATAAACAGTAGAAATGAGAAAATTGTATATTTGATAATGATATATTGATGTGGCAGCTTTAACCCTGCGACCTATCATGCAGTTTCTGCTATGCAGTATAATTAAGTTGCCTCATCAAATGAGGAAATAGTCCTATCAATAAATAGCTTTTTAAAAATAATATTCAAATATGCAAATACTTTATGTGATAGTAAATAGTGAATTTCATGAGTATTGCTACAAAGAATTTGGTCTGTTGRGGATCATTATTTTTTTAGAAAATCCTGATTGAACTTGAGTGAGTCCATCTGTTGTGTCTTTCTCTTTCCCCCCCACCCCCCCGGTATTTGAGTGCATTTAATGACAAAAGTGATATGAGGTTTTCTTCTTTTAAAAGTCAGAGGGTTTATTTTTAGTTGGGYGGTTCTTTCTGGAGCTAGGACGTGTTAATCAGATCTCTGTGCTCACCCGAGCCCCTGGCCAAGGGGCTCTTCTCTAAACGCAGCTGGAGACAGGTATTTGGATGTGGGCTCCAGCGTATCCTGTAAGGTGGTACATTCCCGTTGCAAGTCCAGCTAGATTGCGCMGATGGTTTTATTTGCCTTTATTCCTTCCCTTCCAAAAGAGAGACGTGCCTCGCTGCAGTGGCTCTGAAGAGGATCCTGGAGTTTTTCTTGTGCGAGAAATGCGCCCTGGGCTGCAGGAGAGGGGAGCGAGGGAGCAGGAATTGTGGCTAGGGCTTAGCTAAGAGAGTTCCTCAGACCTGGCACCCACCCACGCACCTTGGTACACCCTAACAAGGTGTTTCTGGGCAGAGGTGAGGAAAGATGCGAAATCAGTTTGTGGAAATCCAGTGTCAACTACTTGCGTGGTATTTGRGGAAGGTTTTAGAAGACTTTTGGATCCCGACGCTACTCACCTGTGTGAGAAAATCAGATTTCATTTTGAAATCAGGGTTTCTTGCTSTCATGGATATCGAGAAGTTTGAAAAATGTCAACTGTGTGGCTGAACCAAAAGGTTAAAAACCAAACACCACCACCCCTACCCCCCAAGAGCAGAGCCCAGAATATTGTCAGTCTTTATGAAATCTGAAGATACAGTATTAGTTTGGAACCTTGCGCATAATTAAGGAAYCCTTTGAACAGACGGAACTGGTGTAATAAAATAACGTTGAAAAAAGAAAGGCAGAGAAATCCACCAGAAAAGAGAAATGTACAATAAAATCTGAGTGAGGCAATAAAATGGCTTCAGTCTTTCAGTACKCTGATGCTGGTGGCTAAAGATAATCTAACACTTGTTGCTGAGGAGTGTGGTTTTCTGATGAGCTGATTTTAAGAAATGGGGATATGAAATACTTAGAGGATATTGTCTTCTGTCTCTGGAAGGAAAGATACCATCTCGCTCATATAGGCTGGTTGAAATTTTAATTAAACTCGAGCCAAAAAGCATTGCTGACTAGACGAAAGCAAATTCATTTGGAGACTGAAGAGACCGAGGGCGAGGGATTTCTATGTGAGGAAGATAAGGGAACATTATTTAATATGTTTATGCCATGTCCATAGTCAAATTATTTATATGCCGAAATCTTTCAGTAAAAACTGTATTTCAATTGGGGTGTACTTGTCAGGGATGTAGGATGCGAAGGGGTCAGGAGGCAGGGARGGAACACGCTCGATGGGGGAAGGAAAATACTCGCCAAGGGTAGAGGAATAATTGTCCCCCCTCCTGTCATGCCTTATTTTYGTCCTGCTCCTTCAGTTGACTGGGTTGGCAGACGTGTGCAAGCAAATGCTCTCTAATTTTTGTTTTGGTAATTCCTCCTCCCCACCCCCGGCTYTCTGTCATATGTGGCTCCAACCTCTGATTTATACTGCGTGGCCGCTTGCAGTTTCTGCTGCCGGGGGGCCGGGGCGGGCTCCGGGAGGCACGTCGGCTGGCACTGGCGGGGCACGACGCGGCGAAGGACGGAGCGTGGGAGCTGTCGGAGCCTCCCTGCCTCTGCAGATAGGCGTTGGGGGGATAACTGACAGCGTGCCTGCTCCAGTACAAAGAACAATGTTTAAGCATGATTGCGATGATGTGTTGAAATAAACTCTGTTATGATTATGCTGCTACATTCTTGGCAGGCTTACCGTAAACCACAGTGTGTTTTTTGGTGTGTACGTGGCTTTTTTTCTTTTTTTTTTTTTTTTTTCCTTACGGGTAAGCAGATTAGTTAATGCCTGCCTTTCATGAGCAAAGGCTTTCATCCTTAATGCTGGGGGTTAAACTGCATTCAAGCTGTCTATAGCCTGTGAAGGTCACACTACCATTTTGATTTCCTCTCCCCGCGCTCGGAGCTCCCGCGGCAGCGGGTACGGGAGGGCGACGCGGCCCCGGCGCGGCGGCCGGGCCTGACCCCGCTCCCCCCTGCTCTGCTCGAGGGATGCTCTTCTGCTGCAAGCGGCCTTTCGGAAGGAGGATTTTTTTTTCTCAGAACCACCCCCCAGCCCCTTCGTTGTGCTTACGTGCATGTTATCAAATACTCGGCTCTAAAGGCAGCAACTCGGAAGCAGGACRTGCATTTCTCTTCCCACTAAGACGTTGTGGCTGGGCAGTAACAGGCAGCCAGCTCCCGCCTGGCTCACCCCAGTGAAATGGGTTGCCCTGAAATGGCCTCCTGCGCCGAGGTCTTCTGCTCAGGACGACGCGGCTACCTGCAGCCTTTCAGATGTTCAGGTATGCCGAGCCTGGACCGGGCTGCCTACCTTCTTCCCTCCCCTGTCACAGCATCACGGCTGTCTCACCCACTGGCTGCCTGAGCAGCCGCCATCTGGCCTCAAAAACCAAATTAGAGCAGTGCGTTGTTTTAATTATTTTCTACTTGTGTGGTCAGGAGGTTATTTGGTYGGGTGAGCTCTACTTCAGGCCCTTTCTCTCATTACTACCACCTTGCGCACATCCCGCGCGGGTACAGGAACGGTTAAGTTATCCACTTGTGTGGCCGGCTCTTGATACGACACAGTGGCCGGTATTTACAATTGCAAGAGGAAGCTGTTGTACGTGGATTATCCTGTATTTTTCTCCAGTGATGGTAATAACCTACATAAATTTCAACTTAATCCTAGGACTGAAGTCTTGCTAAAAATATACACATAAAAATTCCATTATCCAGAAGTAAATTTGGGTCATTTAGGTTTATAAATGGTATTTATTAAAGAGCCTCTTTTCTGGTTTGGAGGAATCCTGCAGAAGTCTTTGGCTGCAAAACCCCATGGGCTTAAGAAAAGGTGCAAGGCTTGACAGGAGAAGGGAGCAAAAGCTGCAAATAAGAAAAATAGTTTTGTCAGCTTGTGGGACGAGGGATCATTTTTCACTTGAACAGACAAAGCAAACACTTGTAGCTGAGACATTGAAGCTGGAAATGCCTCTGCAAGACGTTCTGAATGACTTTCAAGTTTTTTATGCATCCTTCCTGGAGACCAGCGATAAAGGCAACACGACAGACAGTGGCAGGCAGGCAAACTCCTGCCTCTCCRAACCTAAACAGATAAGTGGCAGCTTCAAAAATACCGTCGTCATCTAATTATCGGTACGTGCTTTACTGCAGCAGTACGGTGCAGAAACGCGGGCAGGTCAGGGTTTTGTTTCAGACTGGTTTCCATCGGCCTTCTTGATTTCAGAAAAACAAACCCTAAGGGGATATAGCTGGAGGAAAACAGAGTGGTAATTAGGGGCACTGAATTTGGCTGGGAGTTTTGAAGCTGCCTCTGCCTCCAKCCGCCGCCACAGCGGTGGCAGCTCCTGCTTCGGAGCTGCAGCAGAAGCGAAACCCTACCAGGGACCTTCTCAGGTACCTGCAAGGGCGTTCGGGCCCGGGGATGAAGAAAGGACTTGTTGCACCTCGAGAGCGAGAATAGCCACTCACGTTGGCGCAGGATTAAGCTGACGTGCCTCGAAGTCACCGCGGGGCTTCCGAGGGTCAGTGTTCAGATGGTACGTTCAGCGACAGCCCTTTCAAAAGGAATAAATCCCCCGGATATGTCTGCGAGAGTGCGGTATCGTCAAATTGCARTTTGAAACGGCGGAGATTTCTTTTATCTCTCGGGAAGCTAAATAGCTCAAATTCCTGCGGCTTCTTTAATGAAAAGACCTTAAATTTTTATATTTAATTCCATTTTTTATTTCCTAGCAGAGTTTCTCTCAAGTATGCTGTTCATTTGCCCTAAATTATTCAGAAATACGGAAGAGGAAAAAAAAAAAGTAGTGAAAAGAATGCAAAATSTTTGCATGAAAAAAAGAGTGAACTCCGTGTCATCGGCATGTTGCAGGGCCCTTGGACGTGTCGTGGTTGGTGATGGGACCTGAAGGAAATGCAGACTTCTGCATTTGAGTTAGGCAGCCCGGGCTGCGCGGTGTGCTAAWACACAGCTACTTCTGCCAGAACTGCGTCAATG
This sequence comes from Oceanodroma leucorhoa, assembly GCA_030449065.1. NCBI lineage: Eukaryota > Metazoa > Chordata > Aves > Procellariiformes > Oceanodroma > Oceanodroma leucorhoa. The sequence continues at coordinate 7,967,717 of JASVER010000026.1, read as the reverse complement.
GTGCAACACACAAATCTGTGTCACAGGGAAACTCCAAAACGTGTTCTCGGTAAATTAACGGGGAGGTTTAGTGTAGGCTTCAGCATGCGTTTCAGGGAAAAAAAACCCACCCAACAAAAAGTGTTTGTGGTTTCTGAGTTCCCTCACACCGCCTCTTCAGATCCRTGTGATGCGAACCAGGTTTCAGTGAATTAATCTCCTTTCTGTCCATGTGTGCACCACCTCGCTCGTAAACGGGGCACGGCTGGGGGAGAGGGGCGTGCGTGGGGGGAAGGACGGGTACGGAGGTTGGACCTCGTGGGTTTATGAACAACCGTTACCTCCCACAGAATAATTCAGGTGTGGTTTTCGATAAAAAGGGGTTATCATGGCATTTCTTGAGTTGATATAGGTCATGTATGTATGCTCATGTTAAGGGTCCTCATCTGTTTGTTTTTTTCTTTTTTATTTGTCTGCTTTGTTTTTGTTTTGTTTTGTTTTGTTTTGTTTTTTTGGTAATATTCCATCTTTAATGAGTGCTTCCAGTTCTGAAATTTTTCAGTGAATTCAGAAGCAACCTCTAGCCATTTCCCTTCCAAGCTGTGTTATAATCGACCATCCTTTCACCAATTTTTTCCTGTCAGCTTAGTTTTTAACTTTTCCTTTTTTTCTTTGCGAGAGGCTAAAAAATATATAAGTTATTTAGAAGAAGCATAGGCCAGGTTTGAAAGTACCGGGATGTCTCGGCTTGATGCAGAGCTTTTCAAAGGGCTTATTACAACTTGTTAATGTCTTTGTGTGTAGGCTCTGGCTCTCTGACTTCAATAGCTGGTGTAAGTGCATGCTGGCTGAAAGGAAAACTACTTGGAAGTAATACAATTGAGTATTTCGCTTATGTATGGTGCTAGATAAAATATTAAACGTTAAATGGGAAGGTTTTGTGTCCTCAGTAAGTACCTCTTTAAAAATAAATGTATTTGATATATCTAACAGTAGAAATCCTCCATGTAAGTTTGTCTGAACCTGGCAGATGTTTTGCACTTTTCAGGTATTTTAAAAGAAAATTATGAAAATAACAAGAGTTATCTCATAGTATTATACCAGAAGACATTTATTGTTTCTTGTCACGTTGCTGGTTTCTTCTCGCGTATCTTTCCAGATGGGCTAAAAATATTTTTTCACCTTTTCAGCAATTCACTGCTGGCCCAGTAATGTAGTATCACAACAGTTGGTCTGTAGGTATAACCTCCAATGAAAATCCCTACGTTTCAAAAGTAAAAATCTTTGGGTTTTTTTTAAACCTTAATTTTGAGGTCAAATTTGCCCTGAACCAGCTCTGAAAATCTCTAGCAACTGTAGTKTAAGTTAATTTGTGAAAATTTGGGCATTTAGACAAAGTAATTAAGGATTATTTTTTAAACTGGGAAGGATTTATTCTTTATTCTGTGATACCCAGGAGTTGAGTATGCCATCGCTAGATGCACCGCGGTCTGAAGTCTTGAACGACGTGCTCAGCGTGGAACAGAGCCCTGAAAATACGAGTTTTATAAGGGGAATGTTGGCACAACACAAACTTTATTAATACTTGCGGTCAATCTGCTGTAATGTTTAAAATCCCTAGTTTCCATGTTACTTTGTAAATACAGCTTTGCTTCGTTTGCTTGAAGATTGACCCTTTGTGACTTCTGGATTTGTGCACGCTYCTGCTTTTACTCGGGCTTTTTTCTTTCAAGGAGAACATGGTGGGCATTGACTGAGATTTGAGATGAGAAATGCTGGTTTTGCCTGCATTGTTTTGATTGTCTAAAGAGAATTCGGGTATTTAGTAAGACAGCCCTAAAGAGCTTTTTTTGGAGCCTCTTCAATAAGTAGAGCGTTTGCAAATCAGTCTTGGCAGGAGACTAGACACTGAAACACCTGACACTTCAGTTCATCTCTGTTGAGAAAACATTACATATTTTGAAAGGTAAAACGTTTCATTAAGATGCTGCATTCTAGTTATAAATACCGTCTGGGAGGCAGGTTGGGAGGAGGTTTGRCTGTGGCGGGCTCCACTGAAAAGGCTGCCCGTGCTTCTCCTGGCAGCTCCTGCACCGCAAGGTGCGGAGGCATCGCTTGGCAGGTTTGCTCGAGAGGGAGAGTTTAACAAGGGCTCATTCCCAGGGCAGCTGATGTGATGTCTTTSGCTCTTTATTGGACGTGATTGAATTAAAACGTCTGTATTTCTCTGTGTTACAAGGATACAAGGAAATTGAATTCTCACTGATACTCATCGCAATCGATGGCAAAATGTTGGGGATCCTGTTGCCTTTGCTCTCCGTCGAATACGGTGCTTTCTGTTCTGCTGGAGGATGCCTTCGGTGTAAGGTCAAGCCCACATCTTATCTTTAAGTCCTCCTTCCCTTCAGGGTATCATCAGGCATTCAATTTACAAATCCTCTAAATCTGCTGAGATGTTTTCCTATGAGTGTTTTAAAAAGTTTACGTAATCTCTGTGAGAGAGGCTTCCGCTAAGCTGGCACACCTTGTATTTGATTAAACCCTTGCTTCATGCTTGAAGGACAGCTTGGCTAGCTTCACAAATCCACTGGGATCCCTGTTTGAGATACAACAGTCAACTAGAGTGATTTTTTTTTTTCCCCCCTCCTACTTTACGGTGTGGGGGAAAGGGAATTGCAACATACGTACTGGAGAGGGCAAGTCATGCAAGAACTGTCTCCAACCGGTTGCAAAAAAGAAATTTTGGCAGAGCATTTGGTAATATCTGCTGTTAGACACGTCGTCAGTGTTTCCTGTCTTTTGGTTTTCTTTATTTTGCCTTCTTACTTGTCCAAGTGATTTCTGCCTAGTAATCCTTACTGTAGGGACCCACATGACTTTTGGTAGGGTTTTCACATCCTTGAAGCAATCCCTGCATCAGTTCCCATGTTGGTAACAGAATGAATCTCATTGTAGGTATATTCCCTCTGATTATGAAACAATTTGGCTTCTTGATTCTGTCCCTCCCTCCTCCTCCGCTGCAGCGGCTGCATCTGCCAGCCTGGTTTCTCTCCTGTCTTTATTGTGACTTGGAGATTTAGCACTTTGTCTCCAGTTGCATTAACGTGTAGTCTTCAGGATGCTCGGTTTTGTGTTAGAGGTCTGGGCTTTTATGGGCTAATAAGTGGTCGCGTTAACTGCTCCGATCAGAGGTGGTGATGGCCGGGGAGGAGGAGGCAGCCAGGGGATGGTGCTTTCCTCACCGGCTGGGTTAAACCCCTGAGGCTGAAAGATACACATATATGAATGGCATTTTTATCAAGCCAAACCCGGGAAAATGTTTRTGTAGCTAGTCTTATTATGGGATGCCTTTGCACTACCTCTCCTTCCTTCCCATCTGGTGGTGGTGGTGGTTGTTGTTGCCCTCCCTTGCGGCTCTATATCATAGAATCATAGAATCATTAAGGTTGGAAAAGACCTCTAAGATCATCGAGTCCAACCATCAACCCAGTACCCATGCCCACTAAACCATGTCCCGAAGCACCTCATCCACA
>JASVER010000026.1:7787629-7963635 GCA_030449065.1 Oceanodroma leucorhoa | reverse complement strand
GGCAGCTTTCCAGCCACTCTTCCCCAAGCCTGTAGCGTTGCCTGGGGTTGTCGTGACCGAAGTGCAGGACCCGGCACTTGGCCTTGTTGAACCTCATGCAATTGGCCTCGGCCAATACCTGGTTGTACTCCGTCCTGTCCTGCCGCGAGGACACTCCTGTTACAGCCTGGTGCGATGGGGTTCAAGTCATTGATTGCATCTTGGGGGCAGTTTTAAGGAACTGCGTAATGTTGATAGAGATCAGGGATCTGAAAATAACATCAGTTTCATGCTTTCCGTTCTGTTTACTTAACCGGCTGCGTGTTACCTGGTCAAGCCCAGCTGTGATGAAGTACGTCCTCCGCAGTGAGGTGGTGAAAGAGCTCCTCCGTCTCGTCTTCTGGTGCGGCAGAAGTCCAGCGGCCGTGTTCGGTCCTTGCGCTGCCTGGTGGAGCACTGGCACAGAGAGAATGAGAGGCAGGGCAACCCGCATAGTTTTTTGAATGTTACGTGTTTTAATATAGAGGGAGGTAACAGAAATACTTTAAAAACAAACCTGTCTGCTTCAGCGCATTGACTTCATAACTAGTTTTTGCAGCGACACCCTTTGAAATTCTTGTTAGAAGTGGCTTTTGGCCTCATCCATAAAATTACCTTTCGGAGACTAAAGTTTGATACGCAGTTAGAAGGAATTTATTCACCACTGAGTCATTTTTAAATGGTGAGTTAAAAATGTCGATTGTCGTGGCAAACAACTCTGCTTCCCCCCCCAAGACTGAGACGTTTAGTGTTAAAATCTGGATGACTGGTAGATAATTGATACTGTAATTCCTGCTCTGCTGATGGTGAAAATCTTGATAGCAGGCTGCAGTTGTTATTTCTTCCCATGATGTGAAAATGCGCCTGTTGAGCGGATAACTGTATGTGTACATRCAGGCGTCCGTAGAGAGATGTTTTAACACGCACATGCTGCTGCTTTGTCAGGTTTTTCTCAGCAGTTACGTGGTTGTGCAACCCGTATCCAGCCTCCTGAGTTCCTTCCTTGCGACAGSGTGTCCCTTCAGGATGGGTCAGGCGGAGGAAGGCTGCCCGCCCCGCGTACTCCAGCTCTGGATTTTCCCCATGTGCTGCTTCCCCTGCGCAAATGCAGGTTATAAAAGCCAAGGCCTTGAGAAAAACACCGTTGCCTTTCCGGCGGTTTGGTACGGGGGATTTGACCTAGAAAACATCTGGCTGCTGCTGGAGATAAAACGAGAGAGGGAGGAGGAAGAGTCGAGGTGCTGTATGAGTTGTTTGGAGTTTCGTGCTGGTCGTTGCCCAGGTGCAGGGACCAAAGGGACGGGCTATAAATGGTGTGAAAAGGTGCAAAGTTCGTGACATAGGATTTGGGATGCTATTTCCCAGTTGACGTAAGCCAGCCTGAGATCCGCTTCTCCCCTTCTTGCTGGCAGCTTGTCCCTCCTTCCTGTTTTATAGTCAGCGTTTGGCTACAAATAAATGTAGGAATAATTCAGCAGAGAGCTGGAGTGCTCCTGTCAGCAACAGCCTGCTTTTAAGATCAGCTTAAGCCAAGCATGAAACCATCTCCATAAGTTTTATCATCACTGGAAGCTTTCCTTCCAAAGGTATTTATGTAAATGAATGAATTAATGGAGAAAAAATCCAGCTACAAGCAACAATTGAAAACAAGTGGAATTTAAACGTGTTTATTTCTGGAAGGCTGTTGGGTATTTTGTTTTGTTCGTCAGTGGGGGGAGGTTAGTTTGAATTGGTAGAGAGGAGTTGGTAAAAGCTAAGGACACTCGACTTCAGCCATGCCATGGGTGAGCCACCCCTGGAGCTCCAATTCCAAGAAAAAAAACCCAAACAAAACAAACCAAAGTGTTTTTAGCATGACCGTGGACTGCATGCTGCTTGTATTAAATACAGACTTTTTCGTTAGCATCTTGCTTCACTCTAGTAAAATATTTCTCTTCTTTCATTTAAGTGGCATAAGCACTGATTTAAATGTTTTTATCTTTTGAAAGACGTAGGGAAGTGATAATAGTTTTATTTTGAGGCAATATATAAAAACMAAAAAATATCACAACGTTGTGGAAGTTATGTTAACGTACGTTACTGGAATGAGCTGGAAAAATGATGCAAGTGGGGCAGTGTTGATACTCTGCTCATGACTCCTGTTAAGAGTGAGCGTGCTTTGTTTWTGAAGGAAGATTGTATTCAGATTTGGGTCTCCTCAGCCCACCCGCTCAGCCTGGAAAACCGCTTGGAAAGCAGGAGCCTTCCTCTGGAAACGCCTTGGTTGTGCRGCAGCGACGAGGCTGCTGTGCGGAGGACGCTAGGCACCGTGCTTGCGAGTGCGGGGCTGGGGGTTTTCTCGGGGTCGAGCCCAATGGGCGAGTTCAGCGAGGAGGTGGGAAATCTCCAGCACGTGCTCAGGGCTTGAAGTGTGAGGCCTCGGCATCGGCCCAGCGCTGAGATTTGGACAGAGGGATAAAGCGGAGGCCGGCGCAGTGCAAGGAGCACGTGGTCCGCACGCTCCCGAAGCACCTMACTGCTGTTAGCAGGCAGTCCCCTTTTACACTAGATGAGGTTTCAGAGCTAAATTTTTCCATTTAGTCTTCATTATGTGAGCCCTTGTAAAACACAGGGGCAAACGATGCGTAAATATGCTGCGTCCTGACGCCTCTTAGATTTATCCACGAGTATTTGGGAATTGATAGGTGCTCAGTGAAAGGACCTAATTGGCCTATTGTTAACGTGACCCAAAGAACAAAGCTGGTGTGTGGGGAAGGTGCCTCAGAGATGGTTTATTTGTRTTCAGATTGCAGCCAGGTGAGTGTTTTCTACTGATACACTTCGGTAATGTGAGGTTTGTGTTATCTAGAGGTCCAGACCGTAGAGAATGCAGGAGCTATAGGGTTTTTTACGGCTGACCTGCGAGATGGTTACAGATCTCTCGTTTTTATATTTCATTGATAGCATTGCTGGCAGACAAAGTTGTTTTTTTCATTTTATTCTTCATACTGGTCTTGCAAGTGACGTTTCATCCGACCCTTTAAATGATGGCATTTTGGAGYTAAACATTATGCCGTGTCATTCGTTCGTCCCTCCAATATTGAGCAGATGTTTCCAAGAGTTAATGTTGCTTCTCAGTTATCTTTGACAGAAGCAGAGTCTGCTCAACATCAGAGGGTTTAGACTAATGCACATTGATCTTGGCAGGGAGAACACAGGCTCCTTGAGCTCGCTAGGCAGTACAGGCCTGCAAATTGTTGTATTAACAAGCCAATTAATTAATAAGCAGGAAACYGATGTAACCCCTGAGGCAGTATGTACTGATACTATATTCTTAGGTTTTTAAAAATAGATGTTGGTTTAATATATAACATGAAGCGCCCTCTGTGCCGTTAAGGTCCAAGTGAGGAAAAGCTTTTCACCTTTCTTTTCAGACCGAGCTCCTTCTGACAGTTGTCACTGCCAAAAATTGCTCTCCCTGTGCTTTCCCCCTCTCCCAGCTTTGCRTATTTTTCCAAGGAAGCAGTGAAAGAGATAAGACCGTTTACCTGCTAAGTGGAGTGGCGTAATGGGCTGTTTCTCTGCAGCTTAACTACTTGCTGCTGTTTAATAGGCTTTTGTAGGTTTAATTTTGGTGCTTTAGAGATGCAGCGCAGGCAGTTGCACAGAGGTGTCCAGGTGTGCTGGGAGCGGTGGGTGGGTTTAGGTCGGTCGCCCTTTGGGAAGTCGAGTCCCTCCCGTTGCCACAGCTGGGACAGGGAGAGGGGTTTCTCTTCTGGCTTGAGACGCAGCGATACTGGGACGGGGGAGAGAGCAAAATACCAGATTTAGGGTTGCGTTCATTTTTGTTTCTCGTCAGTGTCTGTGTACACCCCAGGAATGTGTTGGATTGATCTAATCTGTTTTTCATTCAGTGGCTCAAAGCTCCTCTATATAACTCGTTTTTTGATGGGCACTGTGCATCTGTAAGAAGTAAAACTCAAGTCGCGACATACTTTGAATTAAGAATATTTCTCTGTAAATGGCTCGTAGGCCTCAAGAAAATTTGACCCTCAGTGGTAAGCAAGCAAATATAAATGTCATGCACTTGAGAAATAAATCACCCGAGTTTATAAACTAGGTTCCTTTCTACAGTGTTGTTAACTTGGTTTGAACGAGTTATTTAAAGTTGTGACGTTAGCCTTTAAACCGTAGGGGGTTTTATATACCTGTCCAAAGGAAATTAACTTTTGTTTGCAGTTGGCTGACTTTTTCAGTATTTTAATTGACTATCCCAGAATTTTGTACTCCCAATTTAGTAAATTACTTTTCTAAGGAATAACTCGGGTATAATTTTTTGCGAGAAAGAGTGAGGTTCAGATGATTGCTTTCGTAATTTTTCCCATTGAAACCGAACCAAAGCGACAGGGCGGGAGGAGAGGAGCGAGAGCACCGGCACGCTGCGACTGCGGCTCTGCCATCGCCTCACCATCCACCGGTGTTTGCAAGATGGGTTTGTTGGGTTTTTTTTCTTTCCCCAGGAAGGTTTAATGTGGAAGCCCACGCTCTTGGCACATGCAGCTCTTAGGCTGACTCTGCCTTCAAAGCACCGCAGAAATGCCACGTTCAAAAAGATTTTTTTCCATCGGGAGGATATCGCTTGCTATGCTTCCTCCCTTTCTCCGTGGTAGTGGTGGGAAATGGCAAACTATAAATCAAAGGCAGGTTTTGATGCAAGGAAGTGCCCGGTGGCGTGTGAGGGATGTCGCCCCGAGGCTGGGTGGACGGCATCCCGGCGGCTGTCCTCCCTCCCTCCGGGGTCTGTCCATCCAGCCCAGGGTCTGCTGCTTCCCGCTTGTGCCAGCGCAGTTACTTCTGGGGCCCCTCTGTGAAACGGAGCGTTGCATTGGCCTGGGTTAAAAATAAGCGTGCAAAAAAAAGCCCCTCGGAGCAAGAAGCAGTYGTGGTGGTCGTTGGGGTGCGAGGAGGAGGAGGAGGAAGCCCCTCTGACCTGCAGGTGTGCAGAGAGCTGGGCTGCCCTCGCTGTCCGAAGGTGGGCTGGGGTTTCCCCATTCCCTTCCCAGGTTGTCCCTGGAGCAGCAAGGMAGGGAAGAGTCATCCTAAATAACTGGGATTTGAGACCGAAAGTCAGCAGTACGCATTGAACCACAGCAGAAACACCTTAAATACGAGGCGGTTTTAAGAATTAATTTCGGAGCTGGCCTGGATGAAGAAGGAGCAGAATTTCTTATTCTGCTGAAATGATGGGGGAGCCACCTTACAGTTAACACCAGTGATAAATGTCAGACTGGTTTGTATTAAAAATGCTTTAATCTGATTTGGCCCCATTAATTTTTAAACTAGCAGAGGAGGTCATTAAATCACAAGTCCCTTTTTTGTTATAAATGCTTGCACCTCTGTGTTCCCTCTGCTTCCCCAGATTCTGCTTCTAATTAGAGCAGCGATGTGGTTCATGGCTTGTCAAGCAGATTAATGTGCTTTTGAAATCTGTTGGTTTTTTTTTTTTTTTTCCTTCTTCTTCTTCTTCTTTCCCTATAGCTGCCTGCTTGTCTTCCTGGGTTTTTTTTTGGGGGGGGGTGATGGTGTTACTGCACCTGTATACAGAGCCTCTGAAAAGGTTTTGGCTCCTCCTGTGCAGGCTTGGGTGAAGCGTTGAGGAGCCAGGGGGAGGGGAGCAGAAGAGCTTGAAAGAAGTCTGCTCTTCACAAAATGACACATTCATTTGCGTTTTCCCTTGCATTTGAGTGACGYGCGTGCTTTTTCTGATGGTGTGGGTACGACGTGTTCGGAGATTTCGAAACCTGTGATCCTCCCCCCCCCCCATCCCCGGGGTTTCGTTCTCCCCTGGACGGGACCATCCGTGCTTTCTCCCGGCTGAAGTCGAACGTGGCAGGTCTCACGTCGGTGGTGCGTAACTTTTGCGGTACCAGGGGCTGYGCTGGCACCTCGCCAGGAGCCCGAGGGTTGCGCTTCATTTGCATATATATTTACACAGGAGTTTAATTGGAGATAAATGCACATGTTTTTTATTTATAGAGCTCTGCAAGTGTACACAGAGATTTACTTCAAAAAAAAAAAAACCAACAAAAACCAAAACCAACAACACACCAAACCTGCCTGCCTTAGAGTTATGCAGGATTAAGGTTATAAATGGGGCTCGGACCCCATCAAWTCGACAGGCCCCCGACAGCTCGCGGCCCCTTTGGCCTGGGGCTCTGCGTCCGTGCGTTCCCTGCCAGCCTGCAGCCCCATCCGCGCAGCCTGCCTTCCTCCATCCCGGCTTGCGCCGGAAAGGACTGGAGGGAACGTCTGCCACAGAGCACGGTTGTTTTGGAGCGGCTTCGGAGCTCGCCCCGCTCTTCTTCTTATCTGCAGGCAGCCTGTGCCGTTGCGTATTCCTTGGTCATGGAGTTACAAGCAGTAGCCCAGAGACCAAATAAGTGTCTTCCTTCCTCTCTTATGTGATATACAGCCCCGGTAGGCTCYGTGGGCAGCTTGCTGGAAGATAAAATTAATTTTTGAGTAATGCACGTTGGAAGGAATAATCTGAACGAGACATGCACGTTACTGGGTTATAAATTAACTGTAACTACTGAGGAAAAAAGATACGGGCATCCCCCAGCCTGGCTCTTGCAAACCTTTTCATGTTCTGTTACAGCGTGCGTTGATAGTCAAACAGAAATAAAATAAAATGGTGCAGAACAGAACGAAATACAATTATGAAACGTCTCTGTTGTTCTTACAGAATTTGGTGGTCTGACGTCAGCACTAAAACTGTTTAATTTTGCTCATCTCAGAATACTGACGGAATAAAAAGCTGGCCAGAAATGAATCATGCAATGAATAGATTTTTTTTTTTTAAAAAGAAAGTAGTTGGGGGGGTGGAATTGAAAAGATTGAGATGAAAAGGTAAAATGCTTGCGAGGAGTAGGCAGGTGGGTTTAATGAAGGAATGCGTAAGCCACTTACGTATGGGTAGAAATTAAATGGCAGAAGTGTGCAACATAATAAGCCGTACAGAAGGAGTAAATGGAGCGCYGCTGTATTTAACCTTGCTGTACAATAGGTCGTCCTGCTTCTCTTGCGGCTCCAGTAAGACTTCTGACACGATCCTTTAACCAGGGCGGGGGCAAATGCAACGCAAGGAGGCGTGGAGGCGTTTGAGTCAAACTAAACGGCAATGTTCGAAATGGTTAAAGGGAATTTTATTTTCACGGTGAATAATTAAACTGGGAACTGATTGCCTTCTGTGCAGGAACATCCGTGGTTCTTTATAAATCAGTCTTTATCCCCTGCAATGCACTGTTCATTAAAATAGACAAACAAAAGCTCAAAATGCACATTAAGCCATTTTTTTCTTAATCAGGTTCCCTGGTTTGTTTTTTTTTTGTTTGTTTGTTTTTTTTTTTTTTTTAAGCTCTGTTTTGGATTTTGGACCATCTAAAATGGCTGTGGTAACTCCGTGATCTTGTGCTCTGCAGTGCTAATGGGCAGCAGAACCTCTCACCAAGAAATTTAGTATGGCTGAGAGTGTGCAGAGGAAAGGAGGAAGATGAAAACGTTACAAGTCTGAAAATGCAGGTTACTTGATGCTTAAAAACATAGATTAGAATCTAAAGAATACGAAGGTTTTGACAGTGAAATGTGTTTTTAAATATTTTTTAAAGTTTGTTTATGCATTTATGAAGTAAAGTGCCTTAATCTTCATCAGATCACTCTGAAAAATGTTCACTCTCAGACAATCCACATATGCGTCTGTAATAAGTACATGCAAATCAGTAACAATACCGGCTCCTAGGTTAAACAATTTAATTTGCCGGATCAGAAGTAAAAGGAGAGAACAAAGCCGCAGCACAAGAAACGATTTAGGCTGTTGATCTTCCAGCTCCTTTCAGGTTTCTGATGCGGGGCTGACGCGTCTGTGTGAGGTAGAGCAACCTATAATGTCAAATAGCCCAATATAGGGTAGAAACTGCAGAAATCTAATGAGCAAAAACTGAACAAAGCCTTGCCCTTAGGAGAATTTTAAAAAGTACAATAAAAGTTCCAGCAGCGGCTTTATGAAATATTTCTCTCTATCATCATGGCCAGGTTGACTCATGTTTGGCTACAGATACCTCCCTCCCTTGCACTGTATTTTTTTTTTTTTTTTTTTAGAAAACCTATGAAGTACTTTCCCCACCCCCCCATTTTTCTGTGGGCTTTGGGGAGGCAGGAGAATTTGTCCTTTCTAAAGCCACCTCTCTGCGGAACCTGCGTCAGAAGCAGGCGTCCCGGCTCTCCGTTGGGTGGCTGGCTGAGGTGCCGGGGGGGCGCGGGGTGCCCCCGGCCAGGAGGACCGGTACGTGGGTGGGCTGTGAGCTGCTCTTGCTCTCCTGAAGCTGACAGGGAGACCGTGCTGCCCGCTCCTTACTGGGCAGGGCCTGGGATGTGAAGGGGTGACAAACCTAAGCTGCAAACCTACTTCGCAGATTTGTTCTCTCTTGAGCCCAGTGAAACAAACCTGGTTCTTCTGAGGTGGCTCCGGTAAGCCACTGTGTGCGTCTCAGGTCTCGACTTTCATTCGTGAGCTTCTGGCCACCGCGTGGTTTAGGAGGGCATGTGTGGCCGTCGTCCCTCCCCAGCCTGCCTTTCAATTTGTAGTAGGGGTCGCATCTCTCATGTCTAAACGTAGGTGTAGGTGCTCCATCGGGTGCCTGTCTGGTGGGAAGAAAGGAGGGGAGGGGGCCRCACTTTTGCATTTGTGTAAGTGGATCCAGCCAGATGGCAGGACAGATAAACCATCACACAAAGACAAGATGTCTGTCCCCGACATCTCTCCAGATCTTATCCTGGAAATGCCGGCTTCCCGAGTAGTGCCCRCGTACGGTGGGTGTGTGTCCCATCACGGCACAGGTGAGGGATGGCAAGACCCTTGGGAAGGAGGATGAGTTACSGGCAGCCTGTCGCTTCTTTGTGCTTGAGGGACCCCTGGTGTCCTCCTCCTTTGGGAGAAGGAGAGCCAAACAAATTCTTCTGGCAAGCCAGGTCTCTCTCTGTGTCTCAATAAATGTCTTCTATAGGCACTCTGCTAATTTATGGGATGTCTGCCTGCCAGTAGTTTGTTTGAATTACAATAGAACTGAATTTTTTGTTTCTTTTTTTTTTTTTTTTTTGTCTTTAAGATCCCAAACCATCTGAATGCACCGTCCAAAATGCTTTATGTTTTTGATTTTCAAAGGTGTTTCTTCTTCGGCTTGGGCAGTGCTGCGGTTTGCCGGCACTGTGAGATGCCCGTGTGCTGTCAGGGCTGGTTTTGTTCTGCTCGGTGAAATATTGACGTTCCTGGTGCTGGCTTTTGCTGGTGTTAGCACGCATAGAAAAAATGGCTGATTAAAGGTTTGCCACATGTTGCTCATCTGCGTGAGTTTTCTTTGTTCTGTGACTTTGGGCAATCCTGTGTGTCTGGCAGTATTTCTGGTTTGTGAGAACAGGGTCTGTGTGTCTTTCTTGATTCTCTTGGAAATGTGTGTGGTTTTTTTAATGTAGTAATTTTATTGAACAATTTTAAATGCAGTTCATACGTGTATATTATATGTGTATACTTATTAAAAAGAAAAAAAAAGTAGTAATTCTTTCCAGAAGGGGAAAGAAGTAGGAAGAAACACATTCAAACTGAAATACTATTTCCCCAAGGGATTTTCATAGCTGTTGAAGTAATTCTTTCTTTGTGTTTTCCCTCTGTGTAACATGCATGCCTTCTTTCTTTTAACTCCAAAATGTAAATTACTGCCATTATGGTCTRTATTCCTTAGGATTCTTGAAACATTTGTCTCAACTCTAAATGCTAAGTGCCCTGTAGCCTCTGAAGCCTCCTAGAAATTGTGACTGGTTTCCCAACTTTTTCAGGCATTTCTTTCAGCTGCAGTGTGTTTTTTGCCTTTCTTTACTCTAAGTACATTTTAGCAACATTAGGCCTGTAGTGAATTTTCCATCACGGAAACTTACTGAGAGTGGATAAAATTGTTTAAAAATAATGATAAAAAATATCTGTAGCTCACTGGGTCTTGGTGACTATAGAAATTGCCTGATAAAGTTCTGCAGTCTTTTAGCCTCCTCAGGCAGAGATTTTGGTCTTGAAAATTTATAAAATACAAAGAGCTATTCAGCAATCAGTGTTTCATCTAGAACTAGTGTTTTGGAAGAAGGACGTAAAGGATCATTCCAGCCTGGTATTTTTACGTCTACTGGAAAAAAAACCCCAAACCCCTGTGTTAAAAAATACATATTTCTAAGCTCTTCCAGACCTGAGCATCATGTTGCAGCTCTGAGGAAAGTACAGCTGGAGTGATAAGAGAAGCAGCTGTGGTGAAAGGAGAATTGAATGGAAAGGTTTAGCTTCATTATTTGGGGTGGAAGGGGTTTTTTTGCACTTAAAGACACAGACCACCACTTTCAGTGGTTGAGTGAAAAGTAGTCATCTATAGAGTTTATCTCTTTGGGAATGGAAAAATAATCTCAAGTGTATGTGTCACAGATAGATACAACGATGTGAATGTTTGAACCAAGATTTTGTAGAAAACAAAAGAAATTTWAAAATTTGAAAGTATTTGTGATCTTAAACAATTCATCCCCAAGGTTTTGCTAGTAATAAGCCGAACGTATTTGTCCTGCTTGTTTCATGGGCTGCTAAGTAAAGCTAACCCTGTCAAAGAGGGTACGTACTGTGGGGCCCAAAACGAGTAACCTTTCTGGTTGGCTGGATCTGGCTGGGGGCCGTAAGCTGTGAATCATAAGATCGAAATTAAAATCTGTTTATCACCTTTTCTCATTCCAACTAATTTAGGCAGTGGCGTTAGGTAGATGATTTTGTTCTTTCTAGTGTCAAAAATACAATATGTCAGTTGCGAATAATGCAGTTTTTTTTAAATGCTCCCACCAYCCAAAGCTAAATTTCTTTTACAAAAAAATCTTTTTCTGTATTTTCTCTTTCACGGATCAGTTATGAGAGTATTTGTAAAAATCAAGACAAACCAATCTTTCCAGAGGAAATACGATCTTTAATGGGATTTTCCCCATTACATGTTGTGGTCTGGCTTGGGGGACAGTTACACATCAGCTTATGAGTTTCAGCCTCCTTGCTGTAAYGTGTAGCAGTGCCACCACCTCCCARCCTCCCCGGTGGGATCTCTGATGTCCACGTCCTACACAATTACKGGTCCCCCAGACYTGCTGACAGAAACATTTTGAGTGGAACTTCCTGGGGACCTTCTTGTGGCATTATGCCATTGCAGAAAATGCTTGGTGGAAGGTAAAGAAATTTAAGGATTGATTTGTACTATTTTTAATAAAGCAGTGTGTGGAGGTACTGAAGCCTGGGGGGAAATTCAGAATACTTCTGGAAGAACCAGACGGATTCCAGATGTCTTTCCTTTTAACCCAGACCTCTAGCTGACCATGCTTTTCTGCTTAATTCCTCGTAATAAGTTACCTAATTTGGTGGATTGGTGAAGAAAGGCCTCGAGATGAAATGTATCCTCTTTGGAAATACTTTTCTATTCCCAGCAAGTAGTTCGATGTAAAGGCTAGGTTTAAAATAAAAAAAGTAAGAAGAGTAAAGCTGTCATAGAAATAAAGCTGGATTCTGGCACTGATCGGCTTTRGAAGTGTAGTTTTGGACAAAGTTTAGGTCTTGGCTTGCCAGACGTAAGAGTAACTCCTGTGGAACAGCTGAATGAAAGGAAGGATACCATAAAGGGAAACTAAGCCTGCGAATAAAATGCCAACACTTCTTTTTTTTTTCCCCTGCGGACTGCAGCTTTGGATCAGCTAAACAAAGGGAAAAAAATATGCAAGGGACTCAAAAAGCAATTTTCAACTTCCAGCTCTGGTTTTAATCTTGTGCATCCTTCTGTGTTTCCTTGCCAACACCTAGAGGTCTTACAAGTGCTAAAGCACGTGGGATTTCCAGTGGCGGTAATCGTATGTAACGAAGTCCGCTTCATAAAGTCRTACTCGCCAAGACAAAAAAGCTTTAACGGCTTTGCCTGAGCTGAACTCCTCTCTGCCCCTCTCGCTTCCCACGCAGACCTAAAGGAAATGCTGCTCTCGGATGTGGACCTGTACAGCTGTATGATAGACATCGTCAGGAGTAATTAAGATACAGTGTGTTGCAATCAGCGGGTCTCCCTGGCTGCGCGGGGGTGCGGGTGCCGGGGCTGCCCACCCGAGGAGGGGGCTGGCTGCCCCAATGCGGCGTCCCCAACAGGCCGCTTCCTGCCCAGTTGGGTTACTGGGCAGATAAAATGCATTTGATATCCTCTTAATTCATTACTGCCTTTTTTTCCCCCCCTTTTTTAAACTCAGYTCTATTACTACTGAGTAGCAAGTGTATATTCAGAGGAGTATAGTTTTTTAACTTCGCCTGCTTCCCTTCAGCCTGACTTTCTGCTGAAATACTTAAGTATACCCACCGTATCCACTTCCCCTGACATCGTGGAAGTATTATTTATGCTTCTCAGTGAAATCTGCAACTGATGAAAATCTCCCTGACTTCTGCCTTTGACTTCCAAAGAGTCTATGATTTTGTACCGTGCATCTTTTTGGATGTATATGCCTTCTAATTTTAAGAGGCTGAAAAACATTTTTCCCCGCCAGCTGTTAAGGTGATTAGTGTGTGTGTGGTAGTTGGTGTGTCTGTGAGTTTTTTATTTTTATACCACGTGTAAGTATTTGCAGGTGAATTAAAGTGTAACAACACGGAATTCATTGCACCCTACTTATGGACTTCTGTTTTTGTCTGTCTGCCTGTTACTCTAGCAGTGCCGGTGATCATTCAGCAGTAAGGTAGCAGAGGACTGTCGAAACCACACTGCAAAATCCCTAAATTGGTTCTTAACTTCCCAGGCTCCTCCTTTGTTTCTAACCATGTTGTTTCCACAGTAAGAAATGTCTTTGCGTTACTATTAACGGGGGCCGGAACGTTGATCAGATTTGCGGACGCGTGCCTACCCTCCATCGTTTTTCTCACCGCTGCCGCAGCTCCAGCTCTTCTCTTGCATACCTTGGCCCACCCTGAGTGGCCCRTCTGGCTTTCATCCGCCTGCGAGAGGCAACCTCCATGCTCCAGCCCCCGTGCCGCGGCTGGAGAGTCCCCACCCTGTGGAACCACGGTTCCAGGCAAGCCTAGATGGGATCTCAGAAAGAGTTTTCCTAAACGCAAGGCGGATTACAGGGGCTGATTTACAGGTCTGTTTACACGAGAGTTTGGGCTGTTGTACCTGCATTTCCTGACTTGATTGCATTTGTAATGATGTGTGTAACGAAGGTGCGACTTCAGCACGGACAGGCATTGCCTGCTCTGGCTTTAACCTAGCAGCAGAGGTGTAAATACGTGAAAGAAAATAAAATGCGTGAGGATGCAGCAGCGTGGGTTTCAGCCTGGCCGAGCAACTGGAATATGAGCCTTTTGGGGATGCCCAAAATAGGTGGTGGTGGTGGTTTGGTAGCTGAGGCTGCCACCTGCGCTGTTGCATCTTTRTTGCCGCTTTTACTTAAATTAGTTAAAAACCTTTACAAAATCAGACAGACATACATGAAGAGCTGTCTCAAAGGTTCCTTCAGCTAAGAGYGCGAGGAACAAGTTGCTGGTTGCTCGCAGTGAGTAAGAGAAGACGTTTTCCGTACAGCTGGGTCTGGAGAGAGCTCGGTCTGCGTCTAAAGGAGAAATCAGCTCAGCTCTCGGCCCCGCCGGCGCCTTGGCTGCTGCGTGGATGCAGGACTCAATCCTCAGGTTRGACCGGACTGATGTTCTGCATTTTCTTACAAGTCCAGTACGTTTCCAACATGGAAGGAAAAAAAGGTTTGCCGTGAACTTCTCTGAGCTCCATCAGGAGTAGAAGTGTAAAGGCAGCTTTAGTACTTTCTTCTTTTTTTTTAAAAAAAGCAGTTGCTGTTTTGGAGCAACTGAAGCAAAGGGCTGGGAACTGGGGAGAGAAGGAGGGGAGCAAGACCTTGAAATAGGTAATAGTTAATGTCTTCTCTCTGGCCTTGACAGATGCCCTCATTTCCCCATATTTTTTTACTTCTCTTTCCAGTCACACTACCCAGTTCATTCCTGATCTTGCTATCCAGCTATTAATGTGGCTTTCTTATTCCAAGACTGTTAATGTCTAAACTGTGCTATTTACCTCTAATGCTGAATTGCAAAAAAASCAGCATTTTTAAAATGTTTTGAGTCATTTATTCTTGGTAAAATGATTGGGAAAAGACTTCTGATGTTCAGAAATAAAACCTTACATTTCAGTGGATGCCACTAGACAAGGTGGTTCTTGATTTAAATTCTTGTGCAGTATATTTTTAAATCCTTTTCATATACTTAAGGTGTACATTTGAAAACAGCAAAATTCGTACAGAATGGGAAATACTTATTTTTAAGYAGCTAGCTGTTTGCTTGCTTGAGTTTATAGTAAATCATTCGTGGTGAATTTGCAGTGTTTGTTGCTGAATGTCAAATTGTTAGTATGACTCCTTGAGATAAGCCTCCCTTACGTTTCCGACGTTGCTGAAATGACATCTGTTTGGACCTGTCATAACGGAAAGATGGTTTTGTTACAAAGGCCTCCGGCATTTCCATAGTGCAGTGAAACCTCCATAAATGCAGTTAAATGCAGTTGACTTCTGGTAAGTACTGGAAAGCAGGCAATGAGCTCTGCACACCAAGTCTGATGTCACTCGTCACTCTTCTGACCAGTGCACTGAAAGTACCTCATGCAGCCTCCGTTTTGGAGACCACAATTTGATGAAAACCRTTTCTTTTATATTTTCTTCCAGAAGGTTTTTTTGTGTGCGCCACACACACRTTCAGTTTTGTGTTGGTTGACTTCCTTAGGTAACCCTGTCCAGAAACTGTCTCACCACAACAGCTCCGAAACCTTAAATGAAAGTATATGAGAAGAAACTTGACTGTGACAGTGGTCACAAGAGAGAATGGACACCAGTCACCTTATGTATAGTGTTTATGAACTCTACCTTACAGATGTTCTGATGTTTTGATTTAATTTTTAGTTCCATCTAGATTCTAGAATAAGCTGCAGAGCCCCTCTCTCTAATTGACCTGTTTCTTTGACCTGAGAACTGTGATGCATTTTAAAGTGGGTATTATTGTTGTGATGGATTTTTTGTTTGTTCAGTTTATTAAGCAAAAAAATAAAAATAATTTCTTCTGACAGAGAATTGGAGAAGAAGCAGGCTAGTGTTAGTCTGTCTGTGGGTCTTAATTCATAGTTTTTGTGTTATGTTAGAAACTGAGTTATGCAGTCTTGATTGATATGAAATCTTAGAATTCACTGACATGAAAAAAAAATTTAAATTGAAAGTGTTGGGTTGCTCATGGGAATGGCAGCATCCTTCCCCAGTTTCTAGTTCATGAAGAAACACATGTGAAAGATTTGCTAACCCAGACCTAAGGCGTGCCCTCGTAGATGGACTAAGATGCCCCTGACACTTGCTCTCTTCATCCATAAARGCAAGGGAGATGATATCAGAATATGCAGGAAACATTTGCAAAAAGGAGCACCTGTGTTTAAATACTTGATTTGTAAGATTTGGCCCCCTTGCTCATAAACTTGGTGTAATATTTTAAATAGTTGTATTCTCCCCTTCTGTTGAGAAGGAAAAGAAAGCTGAACCTTACACGAGCCAAAAGTGAAAAAGCAACAGCCATAAGWTGAATTTAGAGAAATATACACCAAAAAGGAGGTAAATCTATTGGAAATTTGTGGGCTGCATTCATAAAATTAGAACATCTCTGACTTAGTTTGCAGATATTTGCAAGGGTAGACAGTTGCAGGTACTGTCTGCAGTTGTGCTATTGGAGTATTTCGGGCTGGACCGAGCCTCTGTGCTGTAGGGAYGAGATAATGCCGAAAATGGACTAGATGATCTGATGTCCTTTCACCGGTTTTGTGAGTTTTCTAGCAAGTACGTGCTTTGCCCCTCTCCCTCTGTTTCCTCCTCCTTCCTGAAAGCGTAATGCTGGTAGATGCCTGCCAAGCTGCTGCAAGAAGATCTGGGAAAATTACGGCAAAGCGTAAGTTGCTTCGCAGCCGTGTTGAAAGCTGTTCTCGGTGGAGACTGGAAGTACATGAGCAGAAATCCAGTGTGTTCTGTTAGAGAGGAGGAAAGCTGGTGGAGGGCTCGGGGAGCTGACGGCCAGCGCGAGGGTTTGGGCCATGCTTGTGCTACCTGGTGTGAGGAGGAGCGAGGCAAGGATGCGGTGAAGGGAAGAGGGCACGGGGCACGGAGAGTAGGCTGGTGCGCTCCCATCTTCCTTCTGCCCTTCGCCAGCAGGTTCGTAATCCCTTGGCAGATCTCAAGGAAATTGGAAAGAGGGATAGGATTCTCAAAGATAACTCCTGCAAGTGGCATGGCTGAACTGAGGAGCGGGAGGGAAGCTGGTGGCCCTTCCCGGGGGAGCAATGGTCAGCAGCTGGCCACCGTGTGCTGGCCAGCGGGGAGCGTGGTGCCGGCGGAGCCGAGCACGTGGGTCCGCACGCAGTCAGGTCTCATTAATTCAGCTGCTCACGGAACAACTTGTTTTAATTAAGTCAAATTTATGTCTATGAACACGGTGTGCAAGATAAATCTTTTACTTGTGTCTCGCTTGGTGCAGCAGCCGGGGAAGCTGCTCCGAGAGCATTGCCCTGTTCCCTGCCAGCGGACGGGAGAGTGCCCATGTTTCCAGAGCAGCTCCCGAGCCTGATTCTGATAAAGGAGTAATTAAACAAACAGCCCCGCTTTTATTGCTCAAATGCAGCAGCTGGGCCCTGTAAGATGCTTGGCTAAAATGGAGCAATGCTCGTTCCATTTACTAATTGATTTCGCTTTCGAACTCCCGTAATAGTTTTATTTTCAGCTACATGTGGCAATAGAGGTAAGAGGGAGAGGGGGGAAAACAAAGCAAAAAGCAAGTGAAGCCATTTTGTCTCCTCCTTTCGGGTCTGGTTCCCCCCGTGCCGGCTCGGACATCCCGGCGGGGGCACTCGTCTGTGTGCAGGGCAGGTTTCTGTGCACCTCCCTCCCCGACGGCGGGTGCTCTGGCGGGGTGGGTGCCCTGCCTCTTGCCTCTTCCTTGCCCCACGCGACCGGCCTTGGGAGTGGAGCAGCGTTGGGGTAGTTTGATGGGTTTCTGGCACTCAGGCGTGGTGGCGTTTCGGACATGGTGGCCCTCGGAGCTCGTGGCTTGCTGGGAATTTGTGTGAAGGCGTGAGGGGATGAGCAAGTCTCTGTTCCTGAGAAGTGAAACCTTGCCGACCTGCTCCCAAGGTGGTTTAGCAACTTGAGTTTCAGCTCAAGCAGAAATACGCTTTGTCTTTTCCTCTCTTTCAAGTAAGTAGAGAAATGTCGTAGCATGAAGTTGAGGCAATGAACCTGTTTGAAGTGGTTGAGATGCACCATGGTGGAAAATGGTGGGAACCTTTTCTATAGCAACATGGGTCTCCTTCTTCCTGATATCCCTCTGTGCTTGATGTCTCCCCCTCCTGGTCCAGGACCACTGCTCCGGCTGCAGCCCCACCACCCTCCATCCCCAAGTCCTGGGGACAATTTGGGACCCTCCCTTTTCTGGATTCCGGTTTCGATGTCTGTCCTTCCCTCCTTCCCCAGCCGTGGCAGCTCCACAATGTGAGCATGAGAACACCCACACCAACTACCTCCAGCTGTGCCAGTTACTGTCATAAACTCATCCCGCCGGCTGGGTGGCTGCTGATCCTCTCCTGAGCTTTGGCCCATTCACAGTGCCCCCACCCAGTGCGCAGGGTCCTCTCGTGCGGGTGCTGACGCCTGCAGCTGCAGCGGACGGGTTCCTCTCCCTGAGCATCACCTAGTCCCAGTTAATTAATGTGTCCGGGATCTTAAAACTGTTTTCTAAATTAAAATAAGATTTATTATAGAACCTGATGGTGGTGCCATCTGCATCATAGATGGTGCTGTGTCCTTGACTGCTTATCCTGGACCAACCGTGTTTCTAGTTATGTATGTCTGCAAGGCAAAGCAGAAACCCGTTCTTGCAACAGGAATGAGGGGGTTTATTTTTACAGGAAGCAGGGTTTTTTGTGGGGATCTTCTCCGATTGCCATCCCTGGCAAGAGTTACAGGCCAGAAACAGAGAAAAAAGGAGCAAAGGGAATGGCTGGTTTCAAACTTGGTGGTTTATGCCTTTTTGTCCTCCTTTTCATTGCCTTGATCTTCCGTGTGTATTTTTGGTCATGGATCTGAGTTTTTACCCAATGACATTTGCTGTAAAATGCTCTAGATTGTTTAACAATTAAGTTACTTCACAGCGTTTTGATTTTCCTTCTTTTTCATCAACATTTCAAAATGTTTCCAATCTTTAATCACTTGCTACCTCTTCATACTTTTGGCACCACACGTTTTTGGTGAGGTAGCTGGAGCAAAAGGATCTCTAACCTAGGAGGTAAATATTTTCTCTTCCACATTTGAACGTTCCAGCTTTATTCTTGCGCATTTTTTTCCCCTGCTATCCAAGACTGGCCGCAGAAGGTAAACACTGGGGGAGCTAAATGAGATTACAGCATCGCTTTGGTAACCTTTCTTAGTGAATGGGCAGTTGATCTGCCCATAATGCAAAGCACTTAATGTATTGAAGCATCTAAGAAAGCAAGCTCCTAGTTCGCCACTCAGAGTTCAATTCCCAGATAATAACATTTATTTATAGGGAATAAAGAGTTAGTTCTGCGATGGCAAAGTAGATATTGTCACTCAAAGCATGGTCTTTTTATTAACCTCAGATTTATATRGTTAAGTAATTGTTGTATTAGTAGCATTTCTTGAGTGGTAAGGAGGAAAAAAAAAAGACAGATGTCTGTGAACAACGTGCTGCTTGTTTATTTATCTGTAGTAGGCTGGGGCTAGTGAATTTGCCCGCTGTCACGGGGCTGTGAGCAATAGCAGCCTGAAGCTTGAGGCGTTGCAACTCGTGGGCAATACGTGTCATGTATTTCTTTGTGTGTCCGTCTGTCTGTCGTTTCCTGTGCATAGGAAAAGGTAGGGGAAGGACTTGTGCAAAAGTGCCACGTWCTGAATTTTGGTTTTCTTGAATAAGCCGTCTGACAAAAATTGTTGCTTTCTGCTATTTGTTTATKCATGTCTTTGACTTTCTGTGGAAGCGGGGCATATTTCTCCAGAACAGAATTGCATATAGATTTAATGAGCTTGGTAGTAACACATACAGAATGCTTGGACATACTTTTTTTCTTAGTATGATACTGTTCAGATTTTGAAATGAAGGAAAACTCTGCTAATATTTCCATTGCTACTTTGTTCTTCCAATTTCCATAACATTTTAAATTAGAAATGTCATAAACTTGGTATGAGGGTAAAAGCTTGTTATAAAGTAAGACAGGAGGATATTCATAAGAGGAAAAATATTTAATCTATCTTCTTCATGGCCATTTTCTTAAACCCGAAGTAAACATGGTGAAATTGAGTGAATTTCTATTAAGCAGGCTCCTCTGCTTTCGCGTCACGTACTGAACAGACAATTGATGGCATATTTCCAGCTGGCAGAGCTGTCGAAAGGTAGCATGCGACTTCAACTCCCATTTTTTTTCCCCATTTCRACATATGATTGTGCAAGTCTAACTAAATTCATCAGAGAGTAAATATTCATTCAGTATGTAAAATAAAGAATAAATCTGTGAGTTGGATTCAGTGAGTAAACAGATTATTGCACTACAGAGTTTTYTTCAATACAGCGGGTGCCTTAGATGCACAGATTTTTCAAAGCTGATGTGATGATCAACTTGGTATCAACTGTTGGAGTCGATATAGAGTCCCATAAGTCTCCTTTTTGCTTTTTAGTTGTTTTTTTTTGGGGGGGGGGAGGTGGGGGGAGGGGCAGGAAAAAGGGGTTTGCACAGTCTATTTCCTAATGCATGTGTGGAAAAACAGCCCATTTAAATCTGTTGTCTTTTTCAGAAACAGTGAAAAAGCTCACCGCGTTTTGGTGGCTGTTATTTTTTCCACATAAGGTACTTTGTCTGGGACTAATAACGGTGTTTGCATTTGCTGCTGGTTGCGYCTTGATCGTGTTTTCCCAAGCATTTGCTGCTTGTCTGAGCATTAGCAGCTTCTCATGGCCTTCCTCTTGTAAAATAGTGGGAGGTGATAATCCGACCCAAATAAATGAGTGACAAACTCCGCTTGCCTCCATGTCGAACGGGTGGATGAAATCCTGCCTTTCCCCCTCTGGAAGTAGCTCTGGTCCCCCTGGGGCTATTGTGYTGCTGGGGAGCATCGTAGCATCCTGGGAGCGCTTCAGAGGGCTAAAGCAAACTGCAGCAGCGCTGTAGATRTAAGGTCTGTGGGCAGCACCGGCTTCCCAAATTTTGAGCAGAGACTTAATACAAGACTCCGGTGTAGACCATGCTGGTTGTGGGGTATTGTAAGAGCAAGGTGCGTTTCTCCAATGCTTTCCCCATGAACATTGTCGCCTAGTGAAAACAGTTAACATCAACCCAAAATAAGCCTTGTGACTGCCTGTGGTTTAGTTTAGTCACATACCAGAGACGAAAAATCATTGAATTGCTCTTTCCTGACAAGTACTCCTTGAATGGAGTTGGTGTAAATTTAGTCAGTTCACTTTGTTGAGTATCGAGAGCAGTGTGATATGTAAATAAAGCTTTATCAGACAAGATAGATTTAAAATTCCACAGTTGGCGAGGAAGCGTTAGCAGTGTAATATAATACAAATATTTACACAGTAACTTCTAAGTCTTCAATAAGTGCTTAATATTTGAAATATGTGTTGTGAAAACATTGACTGATTAAGCCGTACCATTGCTGCTACATCTGTATGCAGCAAYTTGCAATGGCTAGGACGCAGGAGTCGCGGGGAGGAGTAGGTCACCTAGYAATGCAAAGGCATTTAAACAAGTCACACCATTTTTTTTTTTTAATTTAATTAGGATTCAGCACGATCTGCTCTCCCAAGGCACACGTAGCTCCATCCCTGTGTCCTGTTGGAGCCGCTGCTCTCAGAGGCTGTTGCATTTGTGTAACGTGACTGGATGTAATCACGTGCCCGGTGCATCTAAGACTGCTCCGGTAGCAAAATCGAGCTTCCAAGTTCGTGCCTGCCCACAACAGGGAGTGTAATCGTCACTAGTCTGTCCCTCCACCTTGTGCCTGTCACGGAGATTTGATAAAGAGTTGCAATGGTCTGTAATGATGGATGGTTAATCTTTTGCCTGCATGCAGTGTCACAGCAGCGGTGCTGGGCTCTAGCTGGTCCGCTTCTTTTACTGGGAGCAGAGGCTGGCGGCAGAGGAGATGCTCTCTTCGGGTGGGTGTATCTGCCTTGCCCAGTCCATCATTGCATTCAGCCTCCAGTTCCAATGTTACTCATGAGTGAGCTCACAAAACAGTAAAATCAATAGACTGCAAATTAAAATAAACAGAAACACAGCTCCTAAACTTGCCTGGATGATTCTCTGCTGCCATCTCATTTGCCAAGAGACTGCAAGAGCTGATCCATGCCTAAAAATGTACTGCTGCTCTCTAATCCAGTCTTTGGGTTTGTCTCTTTTTTTTTTTTTTTTTTTTTTTCTTTTCCCTTCCCCTTTTCTGGCTACCCTATTTCACCTTCTGCAAGTGCACAGCAAAGGCGAAAACCAGAGTGGTTTGGTGCGTGCTTGAAGTGCGAGGATCGGGTTGAGTTTATTGTAGGTGGGGTGGGTATGGTCTGTCCTACAMATCACAGACTTGATTGCAGTCTGCCTTAAAAACCATTACTTCATTGTGGCATTGCTTGAYGTTATGCTAGATATGATTTAGTCAGTTCCTGGAATGTTTTGGCATAAACTTGTTGTTGATAAGCTCTGCTCTGCCTAGACCCCCGTGACAATTTCATTTCACTAAAACCATCCTTTTCCGCAAAGAAGCTAACGGACAGCTTCCATCCAGCCCACAGGCTTTTTCCCTAGAGGGGGGTGAAATGATGTGGCTGGTCATGCAGGAAACCCAGCCCAAATAACGCAACGCTGCCTCTTTTCCTACTGCAGGCTAATGCAAACAACCAGCACCTGATGCTAATGATGTGTGGGGAGGTAYCTGTCAGCCTGTGCTTCTGCCCACTCTCTGAGCAGCTGCCGTGCTGCCTGGCTCAGCCTCCGGCAAGGCTGGAGGTAGACACTGCTGTGTGGGATGGAGGGGCCCGTAGAGATGCCCCGAAATAACTTGGCATTTGCTTCTGCTGCAGTTGCGGGTGGTTTTCATGTCTCCGTCAGTCGTGCTAGTAACACGCAAAGCTAGGTTTTGCAAGGGGAAGGTGAAGTAGCAGGTGATTTCATCAGAAGCTGATGTCGGGGATGTGGCTCAGGGTGGTTTGGCAGGCGGGTGATGTGCTGTGAAGCTCACCTGCRAAGGTCCACCTCCAAGGTAAGGCTGCAATGCCTGCCCGTCCCAGTGACAGGGGCAGGATGATTGCAGTGACCTTAGCTTGGTGCAAAGGAAGAGGGGTTGGGGTTTGCAGAGGGATGATGCAATTCTCATACTGCTCATGATGTTTTTGCAAGGCTAAGAGCAAGTAATCTTGAAATGAGCTGGCAGTTTTATGAGCTTTTATGATGTTTATAATCTGACATTGAACTCGCAGTTTAAGAGGTGAAAGGTTTAAAGGAACACAGTAGCAAAGGCGTACAACTAAATTTCTTCTGAGTGTAATTTTAATGTACATCTTTGATGCTTCCCTGATGTGGTGGGTTTGCTAAAGTATGGGCGATGCAGTTCACAGTGTGTGTCACTGAGTAAAACTGACTCCATCCTTATCACATGTTCAACATAGGGAAGAATTGAACAGAAAATGTGATTTTTGCCTTCTCCAAGGAAAGGCATGGACTGGAGGTAACTGCCTTGTGTAGCGTAAATGCCTAGGTCCCGAAATGCAGTCTTCGTGTTTCCATTTAAATCCCAGCCGCAGAAATATTGTACATTGGCCATGCCTGCTTGTTTTCTTGGGTGTTTTTCTGGTACCAGTAAAAATCTAAAGTCCCCTGCAATCTTTAAACTGGAATTCTTAAATTATGACCTTTCCCCTGTGGTACTTTTGGAGAAAATGAATAATTTTGTCTCTTCCTTGCCTTGCAATTCTGCATCCACGTCTTTTGACGGATGTGTGCTTCAGAGGTCCTGCCTGCAGATGTTTGCATACGCACAGCACAAGCCTGTTCTTAGTTGAACTATCCAGTTTTCCTGCATAATCTCGTATTGCTCTGCGGGGCTCGGTGAGCAGCAGGTTTGCTGCTGGCTAGCTTTTTGAGGTTTCTGTTATGCACAGTACTGTATTTGTCTCCTGGTTCTTTGATTTGTAATGTTTTGCCTTTGATTGCTGCAGAAGGCATAAACAAGCCTGTCAAAAGCCTTGTTTAGCGCGCAGATTCTGTGGGGGTGGCTGGCAGCCTCAGACCCTAAAATAGATCTAGCAATGAACTGAACGGCTTAAAACCCTGAGAATTTAATTTGATCTTTCTTGTTGCTTTAAATATTGGGACTGAATGAGGATTTCTCTAACAGAACAGAAGGTGAACATGTTGGTATGTGACAGTAATAGAAGAAGGGTCCAGACCTGCTGTCATTGAGATGCTCTTCTGCAATCAGAGGCTGGGCTTGGCTGCTGGGTAGTGGCTCGTCTGCTCTAAGTCACCGTACCTGGGGTGGGGAGTGCTGTATCCTCCTGTTTTACAGCATCCATGGCAGGGTTGTTCTGAAATGCTTCCCTGGATCCTGTTGTGGGATAGTCACTGTAGGAATACCTAAAGCAGTCGCTCACGGTTTTAGCTTCTGTTTTATGCTAGCTTTGTAAAGGAAGAAAGAAGGAGCTGCAAAATCACCCAGGGGTTCTTTTTTTTTTTCTTTTCTTCTCCCCCCCTCCCCTTTTCATGTAGCACCATGCAGTTTGTAATATCATAGCTGGGGTTTTCAGTTGTGGTGGTGTGAAGGTAACAATGATTTGGCTTCGACGTGCCGTAACAGCTGCAGAATTCATTGGAGCTTAGAAGCCTGTGAGTTATAGCTGTGATGCCATTTACAGCTTTTATGGAAGAGCTCTTAAATTTGTGAAACGTGTTACTTTTTGAAGTGCATTATATTTGTAATTTGAATTCTCTAAAATCCTGTCTGAGGAAAAAAAATAGCTTTGAAAATCCCCCTCTGCCCGCTAAAAACATGGGGAACTCTTACCAGGCGGGGAAGCAAGTCTCTTAAATTGAGTGATAGAACACATAGATGGATTTGTAAGTGCTAAAATGTCAATTAGTGCACTTAAAAGCTTAATGGTTGTCTTTGATGTGCTTCTAATATCTTCAGTAAAGTTTGAATGATGCCATTGATCAGGGAGTGGAGGAGGGATGAGGGAATTGCACGCTAACCCAAACAGTTCTCRTGGAGCGGAGGGGCTTGCTCTCTGCAGACCCCTGGCTGCAGGAGCTGTGCCRGCGGGGGCCCCTGGCACCCTGCCCGCGCGTCACCCCTGCCCCGCCGCGGTGCCGCCTGGCACCGGCCCAGCACCGCCTGCCGAGAAGCCTGCAAAAGCGAAGGAAAAATGATTGTGCCGTTGGTTTGAAAGTTCTCGCACCGACTTGTTGGTTAAAAAAAAAAAAAAAAGGAAAAGATCATGGAAAGTTCAAAACTTGATCATGTTTTTTCCTTATCGGTTTAAAGCAGATCTGGTTGTTGTGAAGCACCTGTGTGTTAAAAAAATCATTCAGTGCAATTAGGAAAGTCTGCTATCTCCACAAGAAAGAACTTCCCACCCCACCCCCTTTGKCCCCACAAAACCTCCCAGCTGCCCGTTATCTTCTTAATTTTACCGTTCAGGGGAGGCGCAGCGTGGCTTCACAAATCAGGCCAGATCTTRGAGTTGCCAGTAGCCATTAGCTCTTCCTCCTTCCTCGAGTTTTAAACTGTAGCAAGAACRCAAGCTTGGGTGTGTGGCAGAGCAGCGCTTCAGCCTAGCTCTGTCTGAAATTCTTGACTTCGGTACCTTGGGCMATCTGCTGCAACTTCAATTCCAGGTAATGGTCTTTACCCTCCTCTGGCACTGGTTATTTGGAAAAATGTTTTGCGGGCCTTCTGGGAAGTTACTGGGATGCATTCATCTGATTTGTTACTGAGCGATTGCCTCACGGAGCAAATGCCGGTTTTATTATTTGCTTCTCTGCGCTACTGAAATACCATCATTCGTTTGCTGGGTAGTATTTTGGAAGTCAAATACATTTAATATTGAAGGGAGAGCTTGGTAAAGCTTTAGAGTGGAGATTTTCACTGATTATATAGCTTATCTTCATGCAGAAAATTGCTGATGTGACTAAACTGACCTGAAAATACATTTAGAGTAGCTTTAGACTCTCCTCATATGTCTTCTTTAATTGGCTTACAAGTGAAGAGTACAGGTTTAGTTTACTTCTCCCAGCTTCAATGGATACTTAAAGCCCCCAGCTTTAAAGGATATTCTGCCAGTTGGGAATATAAACAAGGACAAAAAGCGTCTGATAAAAATCTCACTTTTTAGGTAGTACATCAAGCAAAATCAGCATGTCATGCTCTTAGCGCAGTGTCAGCGTGTCCATCCCAGGAGCCTGTGTTGATAAAACTGATTTAGTTCCCCATCCGGTTCAGTCAAATTGATTCAGGCCCCAATATTCTGAGATTTCCCAGCAATAGGTTCAGCACATTCGACTCTGTCATTACCCCTCCTGGGTTTAAAGTTTGACAAGATGGGTTGATTGGTTTGGTTTGGTGCTTTTTTTTTTTTTTTTTTTTTTTTTTTTNCTGTGTTTCCCTGTGGCTTGAAGCATCCCGCTCCGCATTAACCATGGAGCACCTGAAAGGAGCGGCGTTAAGCTCCTACTTTTTTTTTTTTTTTTTTTTTTTTTTTTTTTTTTTTAAAATCTTCTTTTAAACCTGGTGATCGCCTTTTAACCCCATAGACTGACGTGAAAGAGGAGCAAACCAAGTTAAACCTTTCCAAGCTAAGGCAAGGGGCTTCTTGTGTCACCCATACCTGCTTTGGGTCAAATTTACRCAAACTTGCAGGTCCATCACCTGCAAGTTACGGGGCAAGTTACCCCGTGGGTAGAGTTTGCCATGCCCCAGCTTTGGCAATGCTGCCCGCCACACTGCTCTCCATGGTCCTCTTGCAGGGGTTTGGCGGCGGAGCTACTCGTGTAAGCATGCTCTGCTGCGGTGCCATCAAAGTGAGTCGGATGAGCCAACACCTCCTGTTTCATATCTTTAAACCAGCCCAACCCATTAGTACTGGAAAGTTTTAAATGGGAACGAGTGAGCTGCTCTGCTTGGTGCAGGGTCATCTAGCAGGGATATGGTGACCTTCCCGAGTCTGCAAGGGGACCTCCATCCCCAGCCTCAAGCCTGTGAAGACATCACGTTCCTGATGGGCACAGCTATATTAAATAAAGTAGCTMAGCTCTATAGGCTTTGGGCTACTGTATTTATTTCACTGAGGGAGCAATGTAAGTTTTATATTGGCAGATGCACGTTTTTGCTGGTATATGCTACTATACTCCTAGAAAGCAGATAGATGAGCAGATCTCTTCCTATTATAGGCAAGGCTTCATCATCCAGGTACCAAAGTGTCCTACCAAAGAAATGACGTAAGCGCTGACCTTCTGTTGTACTTGTGAGGATAGATGCTAAACACATCAACAGTACTGCAGCTTCTCTAAAATATTGGTACCACTGACCTTTCAGATGCTGTGAGATGCCAGAAAATTCTCTCTTTAAATTCCCATAGAAATAGTGAAGGCAAATTTATAACACACCAGTTGTGCCTTTTACTCTTCCCTACTACCTTGACACTATTTTGGCATGCAAAAGTGGTTGGTATTTTTCAAGTAAAGGATCAGGCTTTCTGTTTGAGGGTGGAAAAAGGTCTTAAGATAATYAGCAATACGCAGCAGGATTGGATTAGCCATATTAAACTTCACATCTGTAGGTCTTAAGAGCAGACATTTAAACTGCAGAAAATGCTTTTTATTGGACCATATTTGTATGGTTGCATGCTGGAGCTTGAACACCTTATAAGAATATGAACTGAATCAAAATGAAATTAATTAGAAAGAATATATTTGAATTTAATTATCTTGAGCTGCTGAATACTCTTTGTGCGTACTGGGTTTTATGTGTCTATCTGAAGCGTACTTGGTGGAGAGTTTTAATTAGAACTGGAGACAGAGTAAGAATATTTGGAATATGAAATTTATAAATGGCAGCGATTTTCAGCTAGGAGTGCAGAGGTTTTTTGGAGCTCACTACCACTTCTCGCTTCTCTTTTTCCCCCTTCTTAATAAGCTACTTTTATGTTCAAATTAATACCAGATCCTGAAAAAGAAGAAAAATCCTGCTGTGGCTCTTGGTCTTYTGCAGCGTGATCAGAGTTGTCAGATCCACAGCTGCAGGAGATTTTTACCTTTGTGTGTTTAATGGCTCGTACTACTCTGTTCTTTGACGGTATCATTTAACCATAAAAGTGCAGGGCTGTGGATGGCACAGGACATGTGGCTGCCTTGACTACTGTCTCAGATGTTGGACATGCCAAGACTCAAAGAGCTGATTTGGCAGCTGCCCAGCAGATTTTTATAAAGGCTCAGTTGGTGGCCAGAAACCCAGGCTGTCAGAGTTGTGTTATGCAATAAATTGTTTTTCAGCAGAAGTTTCTAATCCAATTTCAGCTGTAGCTTTTTAGTAGTCTGTAATCAAAGATAAGTATACATTATTTCATGGTGTTTCAGAGAAGTGAAGACATGCAGCTTGAGTGTCCCCCATCAGGTCGGTTGGTTTGTTTTTCTTTTAAGAAGGATTTAGACCTGTTCACCTGCATGGGAAATGATGCTTAAATTATTTTTGCTTCTGCCTGGGAGGCATGTATCTGTATACAGCATACCCTTTCAAAGATAATTCAACGTGTGTTTTAGGAGATGTTCCATTTTTTTGAAGAGAGCGCCAAATAAGGAACCTATTTATCAAGTCRGAGCTTTTGCTTAGGCATAAATTGGCTACAAGTGATGGTCAGACAGAAGACCGTACCTTGTCAGGCTGTGATCTACCTGAAACGTTGCAGGCTCTGTCCCTCTAACAGATAAACCCCTGTATATTTCCCTTTCACTCCCCTAAAGTAAATTATTCATCACAGAAAAATGGGGTATGGTCCATCTGGRTGCTGTGAGGTATTTGGGGTTTACAATAGTTACATTAAAGCAAAGTGATTTTCATTTCTTGAATACTGTCTGCGATACCTTCCTTACGGTGACCATCATGGTTTGGTGTTGTGGTGGGCTTGCATCCCTCCAAGCGTGGGTTGCTGCTAAAAGGTCCAATCCTGCCTTTCTTTCTGCCCCAGCAGTAGCTCCCATACGGCCACGTGATCACTAATAAGGGAGCTGATCTGGCTGAAAGCAATCATTTTTCTTGGGGTGAGATTTTGACTCTTTTCCYCAATCAAGCTGGTCAAATGGGCGCATAAGGGCTAGTGCTGGCATCGTGGTTGGGGCAGGTGCATCCCATGCGGTGGCTGGTGAATTCACTTAAGCCAGTTATGAAAAATGCTCCTCCAGTCTGAATAATTATCTTGTACCTTCACACCTCTTTCTTCCAGCACTCTGCCACCCTTGGCGTTTTGTGGCTTGCTTCTGCGTCCTGCCGGCTCTCGTCAGAGCCCGAAACTCTGCCGCTCTGGTTGCAAAATGATTGATCAGATTCCTGGTCTGGCCTAAGAAGGTCATAGCTGTGAAGCCACTGCTATTGGTGAGAGATGGTTCGGGTTCAAGTCCTGCTGTAAGTTGATAAATTAGGAAACTTTAGACCTGGCTTTACTCTGAATTTGTTTGGGTTTAGCCTTTTTGTTTTTTTAAAGTGTTTATCTTGGCAGACCAACACGGGAAACAGTTGATGTCTTGTAAGCTTTCACTAGTTTCGTACTGAGTAGTAGCTTTCTGGAGGTGCAGAAACATCGCTGAGGTCCCTGAGTTTATGTTAAAGAAACAATTAACACACAAACCTACTATTTTTAAATATTTCATTATTAGGCCTAAGATAAAGTTAGGAACTATTTTTTATGCCTTAATTCTGGGAGCACGTATGAAGACTCTAGCGACTTGTGTTTGGAAATTTCGACAGTAACTCTCCTACCCTAATGTATTTTTACCAGAGCAGGTTGAAGCTCACTGGGCTCAAAARCGCCTGAGGCCTCTAGTGACCCAAAAACCAGAGCTTTTCTCTCCCATGCTGCTCTTAGAAGAATTCGGTCTGAAAGGAGGAAACGCGGTCCCCGGTGCAGCAGGAGGCGGCGAACGAGYGCAAGCCAACGGGAGATTGCAGGGGATGCAAGCTGTAGGAGAAGTGCTAAAGCAGGAAGAAGAGAGATTTTTATTTTCCTCCATCGTTTCTTTGCCATGTTAATATCGGTTCTGCTAGTTAGGAGCTGTAACGTAASGCGAGTTCTTTGGGGAAGTTTTCTGGAAGTACGAGGGAAAAAGTCGCTATAATTACCAGATACACTTAAATGCTATAACAGAACCATTAATAAAGAAAATTTCCCCTTTCTTCATGTTAGTTAGCACATTTTTAAAACATGACCTATTTTCCTAAACTAGACAGAACAGATTACATTTTCCAGAAGGCATGAGTCACTGTACTATAAAGTCTCCAAGCCGTATCAATCTTCATCAACTTAAGCCATTCATGAAGTTTTATTTTTTTCCTCACTGAATATAAGCAGTTTGTTTTAAATGAGAAACTGCTACATCCTCTCTGGATAGTAAAACTTGATTAAAAGGTTAAATATTTAATAAGTGTGAACTTTATTCTGAGAGGAGAAGGGAGTGGAGGGACCTTGATAGTAAGCAAAAGACTGCAAGGATATTACTGTGGGTATATATGGGTATATCCAGTTTGCATGACGCTGTGGTTGGCTGTAAGTCCAAGCAGCACGATAGCTACCAGAAGGAGCCAAAAATCTTTATTTATACAGCCTCAGCTGAATATATTGGAGTCTGGTTTCAAATCGTTACTCTGGAAGTTCAAACTTCTGCTAGGAGTTTCTGCTGAGAAGAGCTTCTGCCGTCAGGTCGTGGAATGGCCCACTTGCTCCTGCAAGTTACGTAGAGAGGGAGTTTGCACCGATGGGCCAACGGCGGGGTTTTCCTCTGCGAGTACGATGTGCGTTCGGGGTGGTGAGAGGGTTGATGGGACTTTGCGATGCAATGGAGACCTCTGCTAACGCCACGGGGAAAGTACGTGTGTTGACACAGTAGTAAGACTTTGCACTTTCTCATGAGGTTCACACCATGCCTACGTATACTGAGGAAGTGGGCTTTGTAAATGAATAAGCATGCTAATTGCACTTAGCAGTGGTAACTCGCCCAAGACGGCACAGAAGATCTCTTTCAGCCTYGGAAGGCTTATCTAGGTTTTCCACCAATTTCTGTTAGGTCTGGCTTTTAGAGAAAAACAGGTATAACTGTTCTGCATTGATAATATACAGCCAAAAGGCGAAAATCTGTTGCAGGTCTTGAATCTAGTAAACAAACATTTCCATTTTGGTCCTTCAGCTGAAAAGTAATTTATATGATCTCTGAAAATGTGTTGTCTGTTTTTCATGCAAAARACAGATTTTTTGTTTTGTTGCTAACTAAACACAGAAAAAACCACCCTTTGAAATAATTCTCCTTCAAAAATATCCTTGAGGAAAGGGTAGAAGCTTGCGGTTTATTTTTCCCATTGCTTCAAAATGACCTTCTTACATCTGCGGGAAAGACTCTCTGGGGGCTGTTGAACCATGAAAGCATATTCATTTAGGGCATTGGGTGCCACAGTGATTTTAACCGAGCGTTGGCTGCAGCGCTGGAAAAAGAAAAAAGAGGGGGTTTGTGTTTTGTTGTTTTGCTTTCTGCAACCTGGCATGCAGAATGGGGTCAGGAGATGCGTGCTTGGGAAAGACCCAAAGAGAGAGCTGGAAACACGCCAGCCGCGCTGAGTCATAACACACATGCTTATAAGTATCTTTGTACCTTACAGAGTCCTGACTTTTCAAATAAAACCATCACTGCTGTTAAAGTATTTACATAAAAGTAAAACAAATAGCATGGAGTGCTGCATGCATTCTCCCTKGTTCCAGCTCTGTTTTACCCCGTGAACTGTGACTCCTGTTTGCTTAAGGCAAGGCCAGGCCAGGCTGAATAATGCYGTATCTGGCGATGAATGAACGGAGAAGCTCCAGTCGTGTACGCRTATGCTTCTGCTGCGTCTCGTGGAGCAAAGCAGTGTGCAGCAGCGCACRCTACTTCAGGCTRACGTTTCACCTACCYGGGAGGCAGCATGAAGCCTGCCTCTCACTTCTGCCTGCTTTGCTTTTTTTAATTTTTTATTTCATTGCAAACATATACGCATTATATATTGGTGTGCATTATTTGTAGATAGCTTTATGTACTTACGTATGCATTCCGTATTAATATATATTTTAGTTTGTATTCACACATATTAATATATATGTATTGTGTATTTAATGTATTATATACATTTAATACGCACGTAGCAAAACCACACGAGTGTATATATATGTTACTTCTTCCCAAATGAGCAGTATGTGGCAGTAGCCTGTTGCGCTTTTCTRCAGACCTCATCTGTACAACTGTAGAGCTGAAAGCAAGCTGCCAGCCAGGTAGCGCGAAAGAGAGCTGCCCTGCTATCCCCGAGGTAGCATCCTGTGCAGGAACGTACTGCGGAGGTAAAGGGAGGTTGTGCTCCTCTTCCCCGTCCCCTTGGACTGAACTTGCTGAACTGTTGCTTGGCTGCCCTGGTAGCTGAAGTTCAGATATAAATGTGCGATGTGTGGTTCCCTGAAATGGCATAACAAAGAAGGTGGCATGATTAATTTTTTTCGCAGTTTAAGGGAAATGATGCAGTTCTGTTTCTTAATTCTGCCCCAGGGCTTCCCTGGTTGTTTGCGTGTGTTACTTTCTTACTGAGTTTATAAAGTAATCTCATTGTCAGATTGGGAGGCAGAAATCATCTCAGCTGACCTACACAGTGAAGACTGTGGGCTTGCGGTGATGAACCTACAGTTTAAGATGTTATTCAGTCCTTTTTTGGGTCTAAGACAATAATGGACAATCCATTAATTTGCCATAGCTTGTTTCAATGGCTAATTACTTGCACACTTGCAGAAATTGTTCTTTAATTTTGTCTTACATTTTTCTGAATTCAAGTTCCAGCTGTTGGATGATATTATACCCCTCTCTGCCAGCCTCGAGAGCCATCTATTATCAAATTTCTACTCCCTGTGGAAATATTTAAAGGCAGCGATCGAGTCAGTCCCTTTGGGGGGTTTGGGGTTTTTTTGTTTAGTTTTGTTAGGTTTTGAGAAGTTACATAGMCTAAATTCCTCAAGGCTTTCACTTGAGGATATTTCTAAACGGTTCTGGGTGTGTGTATGTTGTTTTGCTAAAGTGAGATAACTCTTTCAGTTGTTGGCAGTGTGAGTGCAGAGCGGGGCGTGCAGCGGCTCTCCCTCCACTGGCATGACGAGGCAGAGACGATCTGACCCATGTAATTATGGTTAAATGTGTCAGGAGCTGGAGCTGCGTTGCCGGCGGAGCAGCAGCTCAGCTGGGCTCCGAGTCAGCTGCTCTCCAGCTTGCAGCTGCTTTTGTGCCGCAGGCTCGAGGGGGAAGATGCCGTCGACGATTGTGAAACCTTTTTATTGCTCCTGCATATGGAGCCACGTGAATGCGGGTGTTGGCAGCGGCTTAGCCCCTTATTTTGCTGACCTTGGATAACACGGTGTCGGGGAACTTGAGGACCCTTTTTCAAGCCGAGTGGTGGGTTGTGGGGAAAGCCCACAACAGAGCCGGGTAGGCACGACAGTGGCTGCAGCCTCGGCACAACTGGGCTGGTGGGAGCTCTGGTGTGGAGAGACTCCTCCATGTGTGTTTCTGTTGACAGCGCTGCTGTTATAGAGGGGSGATGAATCCAATATGGTCAGTCTGGAGTTTTACAGCTCTGTGAATTAAGTGTGGTGTGAAATGTTACTGTGTAGCTTCAGGGGGTGCTGAGGGAGGTCTTTGTTCCTGCCTCCTGGGACCCCTCTCTTCGCTGGTGGCACTACGGCCCACGCAGCCCCTTAGCCGGTGGGAAGGCGGGAACACCCCCTGCAGCAGGGCTGGAGCCTCCAGCTGGCACCAGGAAGACATTTTGGCGGCCTCGTCCCTCAGAAAATAGGGTGCCGGGCTGCACGCCGTCCTTTTGCGTGTCCAGCACGTTGTCTGGGGAGAGGGAGRTGACTTCAGGCYGTTCACAGAAATACTTCGAGAGGGWGGCCTAGACCAGAGGCCTCTGGTGTGTGGTGATCRTCTCCTTCCCTCCCGCAGGAGGGACAGTAACCGGTGCGTCCCAGGGCCTGGGGCGTACCTGCCAGAGGTCACCTACCCGCTGCAGTCGGCCGCTCGGCCGGCACGTGCCCACTGAAAGATCAGTCCTGTCAGCAGGCTTCACCCTGTCGCTGCTGGAACGGCGAACGCTGCCAGGTGCTCCYTGCAGTGAGCTGTCAGGACGAAGTGGGCTTAAGTGAGATTCATTTCTTTGTTTTTTAATTTTTTTTTTTTTTTTTAATGCATTTTTAGCAGGGATTAAAAAGCCAGTGGGATCAGGAACCGCTGGGTATTTTCATGCAACTTCCAGCTCCTCGGGGACTGCAGRGTCTGGTGGAGGAAGGAGTTTGTTCATGGCTTCAGGGCGGGCCTGGTGTTTCACAGGAGGAGGCCTTGGGCTGACAGGGGCTAAGGAAAGCGGCATGTCTCTGAGTACAGCCTTCCTTAACTGGGCTTGATCGTTACCCGTGTCTTGTGTATGCCTGGTTTGAAGTATATAAAAATACAGGGTGATGKTTTTTTTGCCTCTTGGTGAGTTTCTGTGTAACTCGTCTAGGCTTCAGAGTCAGGAGCAGCGTGCCTGGCCAGAGGGCTCCTCTTCCTCATGTTTGCTGCCCATTATATTAGGAATTTGTACAAATGCCGGTGAAGAGAGCGAGCGGTGTCTGCAGGCCTGCGTCCGTAATACGGACAGGTGCCGGAGGCGCTTACGACCGTTTCCTAACGAAGCATGATTCCCTTGAGGACTCTGTGACAACAGAAATGTGTGACAACCTGCCAGGCCCTTGTCAGTGGGATTCCTGTCCGGGTTTCCCCTCCGTACCTACCAGTCAGTGGGAAAGTAAATGGGACGTCTTTGGGCAAGCTTTGTTAAAATCGAGCAGGCTGCAGCCCTCCCGTGTTTGGTGTCGCTTCTGGTTAGGGCTGAAGTTGTGTTGGCAGCAAAATGGTAAGCCGGAGTTGTTTGTGTAAACCTCTGTTGACAAAATAACTGGATGTACTAGTCCTTTTAAAATGCTTGCYTGGAGATTTTTTTTTTT
Organism: Oceanodroma leucorhoa; assembly: GCA_030449065.1. Lineage (NCBI taxonomy): Eukaryota > Metazoa > Chordata > Aves > Procellariiformes > Oceanodroma > Oceanodroma leucorhoa. The sequence goes on along the minus strand of JASVER010000026.1, from coordinate 7,929,158 downwards.
TTGGTTGCTGGGGGTGTTGGGTTACAAAGTTTGTTTTCTTGGCCAGGAGCTGCCTGCACTCTAAAGCTCCCTGGGCATAGCTCAGCCTTGTTCAAAGTATAGTAGCTTGTCCCTTGTGCGAAATGCACATCCTGCTGCCAAAATGCCGGCTGCTTTCACTGCACTAATTGTGTGCCTTTTTTTTTTTTTTTTTTTTTTTGCCAAGTAATTTGTCATACAGTTTTTTTGGGAGGAGGAAATGTTTTTGATCACAATTCAGCAGCTGAATGCCAATATCTCAATAGAGGAGCAAAAAAAAAGTTAGCAATGGTCACCCTAAACTATGCTTTTTTTTTTTTTTTTTTTTTGAAGTTTATGGTGTTGGTCACTTCTTTGACACAGGAGATGGTATAAACTCTCCTGCCTCCTGGTGTGGATTGCTGATGGGTCTTTTTGGGGTTTCTAGTGGAGTGTGGCACTGTGCTCTGGTACACTTACCTAAATAAGGCCTGCCTAGAAATGTTAATCTTTTTGCTTGGCAGTGATATACTCCTTGAGGAATTCAAGGGCAAGAATGCTCAAATAGTGATTTTTAAAGACCCTGAGACAACTATAGGGCTTATGAAAATATGATGACTTACCTGATCTCACTTATGTCTTCATATCAATTTTCTGACTTAATTTATTTGAATACTAAAGGCTTTAGGGAGATGCTTTTCCAGGGTATTAATGTTTTAACTAAAGCAAGTACTAAATATGACATACACTAGTATTCCTTTTGACAATATAGCATTTATCTCCTAAAAATAAAGTAGAAAACATATGCCCTGTGGGCCAAATTCCACTTTGCTTTACGCTGAGATAAATTCAGAATAACTTCATTGTTATCAATGCACAACTTCATTGTAATGCTGCAATAAATGCAAATCACTAAACCAGAGGAAAAAAAATCCTGAGCCAAGAGGCACAAACCAAGGCCAAAATGGCAACAAAATAAGTTGTTGGCAACAAAAAGCTTACCTCTTAAATTTCCACAACATTCAATTTAGTGCAGGTTTTTTTTTTCCACCCTCCTCTTAWTTATCTGGGAGAGCACTTCCTGGCTGTGATAAATTTCTCCATAAGGGATTCATTATGAGGATTTTTAACAAATAAGTTTCACCTCCTGTCTAACACCTGGTACATGGCTACTGCTGTTTGCAGGGTAAAGGATTAGAGGGACTAATGCTCTGATTTGATGATAATAGTTATGTTTCTGTTCTCTGTTATAGCTGGTCAAGTTCAGGTTGCATTTTGTTACACAGTATTTTTCTTCAGCTTCTTTTTTTTTTTTTTTTTTTTTTTTTTTTTTTTTACAAATAATCTGTGTAGCCCTAGGCTGTTGGGCTGTTTTGTTTGGTTTGTTTTTGTTTCAGATGCATGCAACTGATGTCTTCTTCCCGTTTCCTCCTTCTTTAGGATGACAGCGATGGGATTCCCTGGTCAGAGGAGAGGGTGGTGCGGAAGGTCCTTTATTTATCTCTGAAGGAGTTCAAGAACGCACAGAAGCGGCAACACGGCGATGGCATTAGCGGGAGCCTCAAGGCAGTGAACGGTGAGCTGCCTCTGCGGTCCTGTAYTGCTTGAAGGACTCAGTCCTTTTCAATGCAGTTCTTCTGCTGTAGTGAGGAAGGAGACCAGCGCACCATCTGGCATGCACCGTGCCCTTTTGATCTGCACGGAAGAACTTGTTTCTGAAGTGCTCAAAATGCCCGGTTTGAACAATCCATATGTTTCAGTTTCTTGTCAACCTATTGAGATGGGGATCAGGGTTGAGGGTAGGTGTCAGGTGGGAGAACAGGGCCAGGCTGCTGTTTGGTAGAGAAGGAAGCTCCTGTGATYGGTCTGCTATCTGATGTGCTGACTATGTCAACAGAGAAGGTATCCATTTATAAGTGATTGGCTTCAGTTATCTTGGGGAAGGACAGCTGAACAGAATTTACCAATTCTGTGTCATTTAGATGCAAGTAGTTGGCTAACCGGCATCTGCAATTCTGGAGTGATCTCAGTCCACACTGTCTGTTGTCCAGAGGTGAAATAGCATGGGACCTACATAAAAAGATTTAGGGGACAAACGCYGGGACGTTGGGATTCTGCTAGTTTAGCAGTTCACAGAGCGGTTGTTTAAAGGTTTTAAAAGAAGATGTAGACAAACCTAGATGACAGGGGCTTGAAAGAAGTTTAATTTTATTTATTTAATCCTTTGGCTATTACCTGTTGCTCCCCCCTCCTTCCCTTACAGCTTGCCCAAAAAAAGCCATGGTGTCCTGAGAGGTGAATAGAAAGTGTGTCTCTTTCAGATTCACTCCCCGGCACAGGACGCTTTCTTGAAAAGGCTTTGTCATGCTRGCTTGAGCTTTGAAAGTGATGACTAGCAGGATTCAGATTTCTGGGCAGRCTTATGGTTTTCTCTTCACTCACAAGAGCTTATTTGTTTCTTTATGGAGGTTTATGGCAGTTCCTTTTAGGCATGTGCATAACTATACATGTGCTAATGCATTAAAGCAGCAGCTGGGTGCTTACTTGGTAGGTTATTCATATTTATATGTAGCTTGTGTTTTTGACATGGTGAGTCAAATTTCACTTCATTTTCACTGAGTGTTATTGCTGACAAGGCAAAAACCTAGGGGAATGGCTGGGTAACTACAGGCAGCATGATGAAGTTACTGTATTGTGTAAGCAATTGCAAACTCCTTAATGTGATTAAAGAAGACCTCAGACTTCCGAGTTCAGTAATAATATCAAATACTGATCTGATGGGAAGGGGCATCTAGCTTTAGCAGCAAGCCATTAATAAGCTTGGAGGTGTACACAAAACAGCGCTGGCTTTTTTCCCTCCAACACCTCTGCATCATTGATCTTCTGTCAAACACAATTTCTCTTGGAAAGTTTCTTATTCCATTGTGGGGGTTTTGTTTAGTCAAAGGAAAAAAGTCTAAAGGCGTGAAGCACAGTAATTGTGTGTTAGGAGGCTTTGATGGCGTGCCAGGTTACAGGATGACTGAGGTTTTTATGGTGTCTAGTTTCTCCAAAGRCAGCTTAGATGAAAAGTGGGTTGGCTGGGAATGCTGTGTCGATGCAGGTACCAGACGCGGAGTATGCCACTGGCTTCCTCTGGCAGCGGCATGGCTCGCATCTTCAGAGCTTGCCTCTTGCTTTGAGAACTGTAGCATTTGGCGCTTTTTCTCCTTCACAGAAATAGGTGATCAGTTCTTTAGGGTTGGGTTTGTTTTTTTTTTTTTTTGTGCCAGAATGATATTCTGTGTTACTCTTTCTGTTTGCTAAATGATTCTTTAAACGTCCTGTCTCAGCGCTGCTCTATTTCAGCATCACTGTCCAAAAGCTTTTTTTATCCACTGATCCACTGATATTTGGAAGATTGTTTCATTATACAGAGAAAAAAGATTTGTAAAAGGGAGGAGGATTGATATTGTGCGGTGACATTAAGAAAATCTATTTAAACATATAATTTGTTCATTACATCTTTTAAAAAAMCGTAGCCATGTATTTTCAAATCCACAGGTCTCTGTGGGCTGAGGAAAAAGCAGGTCATCCTAAGAAATTACCGAGCTATTCTGAATTTAGGCAAATGTAATATTTTAAGGGTGAGCCTTAGATCCATGATTTCATACTGTTGGAGTAAAAAAATATTTCCTTGCATATGTCCTTTGTTCCAACATGCAGGCCACAACCAGTGTTTCTTGTGTGTTACTCCAAAAGGTAGCATGCAGTTAAATATAGTTTTATGTGAGCGATTTCTTTATTAATATTCAGTACCCATAGCTCTTGGGGAGGGGGTTGGGGGGAATCTAGCTGAAATAATTTGAAGTTAAATGTGTTGAGTGCCTCTGTAAAGCTGGGCTCCCCTGGCTTGGATTCTGGTTAGGGTGCTTTGCCTTGCAAACATAAAGGGAAGTGTAGGGTTTGTGCTGCACAACCCTGTCTCTGTCCCTAGTGAACTCTAAAGGGTATTGCTCCTTCAACTGTTGAAAATCAAATAGGTCACCTTCCCGTACCTGGCAAATTTAACCATTTCCAGGAGTGAGAAGGAGGGTTGTGAGTGGGATTCAAGCTCTCTGAGCTCCCTGCGCAATGTGGAAGCGTGGATTGGTCTCACGTACTTCGAAGAGCTCAGGGGMCCGCAAACAACTAGGTAGCAGGATTTGATCTCAGTGCCACCATCTGTAGTGCAGAGAGCGTTTCTTTGTTCTGGTTTTATAACTGTCATCACTTACATTTATCTATTTATAGACTTGCAACCTGTAATTTGTTTCTGTGGAAAGTACTTACTTTCAGCAATAGAGGAAGGTAAAATACGCACCAGCCCCTTGCAACTGGTGTCTTTAAGAAGTTTTTATGGATTTGAAGTGGCTGAAGTTGCATAAATGTGCTACAAAAGTTGCTTTGCCAGCATTTGCCAAGATACAGCTAAACTTGTATGAAAATCGTTGTCAATGGTATTTCAGCTGGTGAGTATAGTAGTATCATTAATGATCTGATAGCTGGAATAGTGGTGCCCCTTTGATTGATAGTGCGAAAAGCAAGTTCATTTTAAATGTGAGAGATGAACTCATTAACAGGAGTCTTTCCTGTGCTAAAGTTTCTGCAAGCTCTAAGATGTGCTGGTGGTGGCACAGAGACAATTAACTTCCATGCCTCTCTGAATAATAACAGAAAAATAAAATTTAAAATAAACAAATAAACATTCAAATTATTTTTGGAGATTATATGTATTATAATACCTTGGTTGTCCCTGCCTCACTATTAAAGATATTTGTTATCCTGAAAACAATCCTGCCATTTTCAGTTTGTGGCTGAAACCCTGTTACTTAGGTGGTTCTGATTAAAGTAGCAGGGTTTTGTTTGGGGGTGGTGGTGTGTTTGCAGGTCTCCTTACTCCTGCCTTTTCTATATCTCCTTTTTACCTGGTAATTTTTGCTTACATGTTTGTGCTGCCAGGTATTTTTCATCCTAACTGTTTTTCTGCTTTCTTTACTCTTATTTCCCGCCCCCAGCTAGAAGGATTTCAGAGAAAGGTGAGCAGGTGTATTATGGCTGTTGTATCGGTGGATATATTGCATGTGTGTTTATGTTGACTCTAGATATTTGCAGAGTACAGAATGACACCCTACAGTATGCCTTTGTTTGCTACGTGTTCCTCTCCAGCACATGGCAATATAAAATCTGGAGGAGGTGCTCCTGCAGGTTGTCAAGAAACCCTCTGCAGCCCTAAAAGGGATACTGGAACTCCGGTTATGGAAACAAGGTCATGCGCTGGAAAACCCAGAGGGACCTCTTTAGTGATTTTGATTACTGCTGCCTGTCATTTGCGTTAGGATTTTAAGAATAGGGATTGGTGTTTGGAATAGTGATACYAATTTTCAGAGATCCTCATCTAAAAGGAAAACTAATTCCCTTGAGAAATCGTTTTCTTCTTGTGTAGCTTAGAATWTGAGAGATAAGGCTATAAAAAAGGCAATGAAAGATGTAATGATTGCTTGCATTCTGTTTATGAGAATAAATCCAGTACCCTCAAAAGAGTATATCATAAAGCAAATTTTTATGACATAAGATTTTAAATTCTATTTTTCAAAACTTGCCATAAAGAAGAAATTTGTGATACAGAAGTGCTAGCGTTTTGTAAATGGAAAAAGTACCAAAGTTTGCTTGTTTGTTTAAGGTTGTTAGTTAATTTACAGAGATGACAAACCAGATGTTAGAATTATTCAAGCAGACAGTGCATTTTCACCAGCTATACTTTGTCCTAGAAGGGTGTCATGGCAATTTCCAAACATGCCAGCTAGGCTAAGCTTGTGGCAAACATGATCTAGTTGGGAAATCAAATGTACATGAGGGAATGCTTTGGTTCAAGGCAGAAGTTGGAAGTCTTGCTCATTTAGTAAATAGAGAGGTGYGTAAAAATACGTAATTTTGCTACTCTGAGAGATTTCACCTTACATTTAGGGTTCTTAAAGTAATTTTTTCATTTTATGTGTGTTCTTTAAACAGAGGAGGAACAATGTCAGARCTTTAATGGAGGTGGTGGTTGGTCCACGGATGGCTGTGGTGCCCCTTCCTCCCTTGTGCTGGTCTGCTCCTGCCCTCAGCTGCACAGAAGCTAACGTGACTTCTGTTGGAGGTTTGATTTTTCAAAAAATGAAACGTCTCTGCACAGAGAGGCGGGAGCCTCTGAGACAGCCTGKGGCAGGACCGTGGTGACAGACCCAGTGGCAGCAGCCTGCTCCGATGCCTGGGTCTGCCCATCCCCTGGCTGGCCAGGCCAGCTGGGGCAGGCAGCAGTGTTACCTGGAAATAGCTATTTTTGTCACTGCTGCATGGATTTTCAAGTGTTTCCTGCTCGCTGCACAGGAGTTTCTGTGGACGCTTCCCAGCRGGCCATGTCGAAATGAAGGTGCCTAGTGGTAGGGTGACGTGGGGCTGGGTTCATCTGACTCCAGCTTGGTGAAACCTCTTTTCCTTTGCTTTGTAGATGGTACCCCAGGCATGGCRTAAAAATTGCGACAGACGTGGTAGAAATGCCTGAACACAGCTAAGCCGGGTGCGTCAGCTCAGTGCCGTGCRTTATTTGCCAAAAGCCAACTATGTGGGGGTGGCAGCAGCTGCCAGCAGGGCAACCACATCTTCTCTGGGCTGAGGCCATGTCTCTTCTCTTCCCGCTTGCGCAGATGAAAACACAGCAGCCCTCAGGGAAGTGCTGTTGTCTCAAATGCGCCCCTACGTGCCCAGAGCGGCGTGCACCTCCTTCCTCCCTGGTGCAGACACGTAGGCTGGACCACCACCCAGCCTTTAATTTTGAACAAGAGAGTAGCCCTTTTCATTCACTGTGATGGTTCAAATAGACTGGTAACTTCATCCCTCTTATTTCTGAAGGCTGCAATTAAGTACTGGAAGAAGGTTTTATGCTAACGTTTGTCTAGGGAGCTTTTCACTCCCATCAGTGATGTGAAATTGCGTTTGTTGACAGTGGGTAGTGTCTGTCTGTCTCCTAAGCTTTAGTAGAAGATTGTAAGTGTGCCAAGGACCCTTGTCTGTGTAAGTGGATTTTTAAAATGCATTTACAGAAACAGAAATACCTCTTTCAACTTTGCAATATTTCCCCTTTACATTCAGAGTAAACAGCCTTTTGGGCTAGTTTTAAACTGATTAAATATAGATGTTTTCAACTAAAATAAGCTTTTGAGCATATTTGTCATGGCACTCAACATCACTTTCACTTTGGTGCTTGCTGTCAAGTGAATTTAAAGATTAACAAATAAATAACAGGATGTTGGGGTTGGGCTCCATTGAAAATTTCCAAATCTCTTTTCCTTTCTTTGTTTTTTAGAACAGAATTCATTTTTGAGCCTGCCAGGGACTTGCTTGTTCATCGGCTGACACAGGCTCTTTTTGCCTTTTCCTCATCACCACTTACAAAAATTCTGCAGGCCAAATTGCGCCCTCAGTGATCTCTACCCAATTCGATTATGTCCAAATTGTGCATCTGTCTTAATACAATTTCAGTGTTTGGCAAGACTGCCAGAAATTTTTCTCTTGCGGGACACCCATCATCCTCTTTCTCTCAAACATAACAGAGGTGGGTATTTTTTTTAACCAGAGAAACAGAGGAATTGTGTAATTAATTTTCTTAAAACTYCATTTCATGGCCATCTAAAAAGAGTTGCTGTTGCCCCTGAGTACATTTCTAGTCAAAGTAATTCTAAAAATAATTYTGCCTGCCTGCATATTGCTAATTGTAGGTAATGGAAAATGAAAACGGCAATGAAGAATCTGCAGAGGTGTGTGCATGGTCTGTAGGAGACTGAGTTATTGTAGAGTTAAAATAAATAAGGTGAGGAAAGGTAAGAAAGAGTTCAGCAGTGGCTGATGGGTCTGGTCCCCCTCCTTTCACCTCCTGTTTTGTGCTGGCTCTGCCATTCGTCTGCCCATGCAGTGCAGCCTGTTCAGCGTACTGAAGTGGCAGAAAACTAGCCCAGAAGAATGATTTAAAAAAGGAAATAATTTTCTTCTAGGTTAATGAACTACTCAGGTTCATCAAGAGGTTGGGTGAGCACTGAGTGATCATTTGGTGGAAATGAGGGGCCAGAGTACCCTGACTGAAAGCTGGAGGAGGAGGAGACTGGACTCATCCCTTTTGATAGTAGCAAGCTGCTCGATTGGCACAGTCATCTTGTCTAACCACAGCTGTAGGATTGGCGCAGTCGTCTTGTCTAACCACAGCCTCAGATGCTAGAAGGGGCAACCCTTGCCAGAAATAGGAGCAAAAAAGGATGCAGCTTAAAAATTTGTTGAAAAGTGCTTCACAAGTGTAGGTGTTAGATTTATGTTGGGGTTTTTTTGTTTTGTTTTCTAAAAAAAACAAAACAAAAAACCCAAAACAACCACCACTGATGTAGTGGTGAAATTCATTGCATAGATTGTCCATGAAACAAAACTTTGCCTTAACCCCAACAGGGGACAACAACTCTGTTTTCCTTGACTCAGGGTCGTTCTGCCTAGCTGCTGCCTTGGATTTATYGTTTGTATCAGCAGTCCAGAGAGCACCCTTGAGTGCGGACAAGCAAACTGCTACATTCTGTCTTTGGCAGCCATAAAATTGCCAGCCAGCCTAAATTTKCACCCTGGCATCTTTTTGGCTGGCATGCACAGCCAAAAGGATGGTGGTGGTTTTACCTCATAGGATTGCCAGCTCTGTCAAAAATTGTACATTTTGTTAATTCTAGTTTGCTCATTTTAGAAATGAGAGTAAAACATAACTTATGCAAAGCTGCTTTTTTGACTGTAATATTAACTGAGAATCCAAAGCGGTGCATCTAACTCAACTATTTCTTTGGTTGGCAGATAAAGAAGCTTAAATTTGTTAATAATTTTTTTTTATGACTAGATTTTTTTACTGGGGTGTTAAAAACCAGAGAGATCTGCTTAGAGCATTGTCCTTCAAACTGACAGGTTGGGGTGGATGAAGTTCATACCAGTGATCTGCTGAGATGAGAACTGGTGGTTGGTGCTGGTCACTTTCTCTAGCTGTTGAGTTGTGTTAAGAGGAGATAAAGAGATAACTTGTGGTTTACATAGAAATCAAAACAAAASTAAACAGCTGTTAAAGGTGGTGTAAATGATGGAGTTCCTCAGCATGATTTGTCTGGTGGATCACGCTGTCAAAAGGGATGGAAAACTTGCACAAAGTATGGACACAAAGTGGAGATGAAGGCAGCAATCCAGCAGTATGCTCAGAAAAAGTGAGCACAATGCTTCTCTGTTTAAGAGCAATAGTTCTCAGAAGGCATGGGGGGAGCGGGGAGAAAGGTACTTTACCTCTTTCTGTCTGATGCCCAATGCTTATCATTATTATTATTTTAGTATTTATTAAAATGTTTTAGTGGAGACCAAAGGTCTGCAGGTTGGAATACGTAGCTGYTGTTGTAAAGAGGGATTAAATTTCAGTATTTCTGTTGCTCCCCCATTGTCCATGATTGGCAGAAGGAAACTGTGCATTAAATAGCTAGTGTTTCTAATTTGAAGGACAGACAGTAAGGRATATAACCAGAAAAGCAGCAGGGAAAGAAAAAGTTAGTCATTGAAATAGCATACTCTATTTTATTAAGAAAATAGGAATGCAACAGGAAATAAAATCAGTGTCACAAGTAAAAGCAGAGAGAAGTTTCTGTCATACACACAGACTGTATAATAGGTTATTGTAGTCAGTCCTAGGGAACTGTATTTTCTGAAACTGTGTCTGTGCTTAGTTTTGAATAAGGCTTTCGCTAATTATTTTTATGCTATAGGTTTGAGCTATTAGTGCAAGACTACATCTTGTGGAGCACTTTGGGAGTATTAGAGAGAACACATTTCCAGTCTGCAAGGGCCTGTCTTGTGTCTTACAACCTCCACAGCAGTTTTTCTTGGTGTGGGGGGGCATTTTAGAAATGGCTTGCTGTTTGAAAGAGTGGAAAGAGTTTGAGAACTGTTTGGTCCAGCAGGATGTTCTTAAGGCCATTAGGCTGTGTTTAATCAGAGCAGATGTCATGTGTGCTGTAAACCTTATCATGTCAACCCTTGGCAGTAAAGTGGTTTTAAAAGAAAAAGTAGAGATTAGTGACAGACGGCTGTAACTGCTGATGGGCACAGTAGCCACTTCTGCAAGTTACCTGACACAGCTGCCAACGCACCTTACTCTTCACCTCAAATACCCTCCACTACCTGGGTTCCCAGGCTTTGACTTGTTAWGCATACGGGTTGCCAATTGAAATGGGTTTCGGGATCCTTGTAGTGACGTGGAGTAAACTGAAAACATCAGTAGATTGGTATCATGTTATTTTTAGGTGTCATCAACCCACGTTTGAATGTAGAATTTCTGCTGTGAAAAGCAAGAAAATCAGTCGCCTTTTTGAGCAACGAAACTCTTCAGGAATTAGTCACGTTCCTTTCACAGCTTGTAACAGCCTGGGGGATTGCTCTGCGCTCAGAGCTCATGCCTCCACGTTTTGGTTTGGTTTCAGTGGGATCTTTTTGATTTAAAATCTCCAAGAAACAGTTCTGAAATAACTGCTGTCTTTCGATAACTGATGATGATGGAGAGGTTCATCACATAGCAGATACTTCCCAGCGCTTGTGGGTGAATGTTTTCCGGAAAATAAATATAGCTTAGCACGTACACTGTTTAGTCATAGCAGATTGCTCTACATCGTAATAAATGTGCATGCATTTTTAAATCTTTTTTCTGTGTCTGACTAGCACAGATTTATTACATGCAGTTAATGTGATGTTGTATCCAGAATTAGATGAATACACGTTTTCAGTAACCTGCCTTTGATGTCCTTTATTTCCCAATTTAAATGAATTTAATACTGTGAAAGGTGTGTCCAGTCAAAGGTGTAGATTTAGAAGACTCTGCTTAGGGCGACAGCGGATGACAGTGACAAGCTTGACTCACAAGTGTTGTTTCTGGTACATCTGAAGGAGTTTCCAGCTCCGAAAGCTAAAGGCTGCTGAATTTCCACCTTTATCCATCCTGTTTTCTCCCCTTACAAGACTGTTCGTGAGCGTTGCAATTGCAGTCGGGACTGTGTGATATTTCAGRTCTGTCCACTAAGAGGCTAACTCATTCCAGATAAGCCTTGAACAGACAACATTCATTTTTTACTTTGCTCAGAATTTCCTGTGCTTTGTTCTGCATCTGTTTGTGAAAGACTGCGTTATCTTTGAAAGCCTTCATCTTGTTTTCTTTATTCAAGCTATACGCTAAAATGGAAAAAGGGAAGAGCTGGAAGGAGCCCAGATGGAGCAGTCTGCCAAGGATCCCACAGAGGGACAGAGCTAGCAAACTCCTGAAACCTCTTCAGCTGACCTCTGGTGCAATTTGGGAAGCCAGGAGATAAGCCACTTTTCCTGCAAAAGATTTGACCTCAGCCAGCCATTCCGAGTAATGCCCAAAGGCCGCACCAACATTTAGTTGCATTTTTCTCCTCCTTTGCTCATGCCTCACTTAGCTTCAGTAGCCATCAACCTTAAAAATGTTTGAGTTCAGCCTCTTCCTAGTCTTTGTGTGCATGTGTGTAAACAGACGTGTTAGAGGTAAATCACACCTTGACAAGCTCYGTTTCAGCCAGGTTGCCTCAAAAGCAGGTTCTTCCTAAAACACCTCCCTCAGACAGTGGTTGTCTCCTCTGGTGGTGTGAAAGGTGAAAGCGTTTCATGGCCAAATGCTGTTTTTAAGGATGCTCTGTTTACTGTGGCTGCAAAGCACCCTAGTGTTTTTATGTCGTGCCTGCTGTGTATGTGGAGAGATTGAAAGAAGCTTAAAAGTGATGAAAATGGCACAGAGGGAGTACAGTTTTTTCCCTTCACAATGTGAGAATTTTCTTTCTRCTTCAGGACAGAAATGCTGTCACAATGTTAGCAAAAGGGTGCTAGAGCAATGGTAGAAGCATGTCCTCTCATACAGGACGTTGAGAAAAGGCATCGGGGTTGTACTGAAGCGTTCAGATGCAGGTGTATTGATTGGAGAGGGTTGAAGAGGAATTTCATCCCCTTCTGTTTTTTTCCTGACCCCTGCTCCCTTGCTGTGATGTTGGGATCTCRTTTCAGAGCCTCAGGTGCTCTCTTGCCCTCTGGCTTCGTATGCCAGAAGGAAGCGGTAGGGTTGTGCAGAGCCTCAAAACTGAGGCATCATACGGGAGTGGACTGGGGTTGGGAAGAGACATATTCCTGTTGCGCAGTCTGCACGGAGGGCTCGATTYCCCTTCCCTCCTGTTGGTTCCTGTGGTGTGTCTGTCCAGGAGCATGCTGTTTCTTTTCCGAGGAGAAGAGTCCCAACACTTCTTTAACGTGACAATCTACTTGACAGGACAGTAAGCAAAAAGCTTTCCTCATTTTGCCAACATAATAAAATCTGGTGCTTTCTACCGTAGTTGTTCTGCCTCTTTACATCTTGGGAGGTCAGCAATGATTACCTCCAGGTGGAAATCATGAATAAGGAATAGAAGTTACGAGAATGTGGCTTGAATTCCAAATCTTCTTGAAACATAGTTGTCGCTACTCTTCTCCCCCCTCCCCAAAATCAATTGAAGATGGTCTTTTGTGCAGCAATGAGGTCTGTGGTTAGGGACTACTTGTCAAGTTTTATTTAGATGGAAACCTGTCCCAGAAGCTTTACCTCATCTCATTGTCCTGCAGGGATGAACTTCAAATGCCAGTTTASATTTGCCTGACAATGACCTTCTCTAATTGGAATGGACAAGGCTGTCTTAGCTAAGTAGATAAACACAGCCCATTTGCAATTGTAGATTTACATGCATTCTTTCATAGATTACCTTCACACAGTATGGCGATGTCCTTGAATATTTAAAGTCTCATTAACAAGAGACCAGAACTGAAGAATAAAAGTTCTGTGTGAAAGAAAGGTTTTTGAGCCGTGAGCTGATGTTGATCTCTCCTAGGCTGGAGGAAGACTATTTGGTACAAAGTCCCCTTTATGCCAGCATGGAAGGTGCTCCAATAAAAGTGGCATGCAAAGTCTTGAAGGTTGATTAACATCCAGAGCATAACACAGGGTTATATACAAATACTCTGCTCATAAAGTAGAATAAATGGGCCATTAGTTAAAGCATTGCTTAGCGCAGAAAACCACCTTTCTTCCTGTTATGGATCTAGGCGTCTGCCGTTAACAGCCTGGAAAGCAGACTATTTTTAGAATAGTTGACTGATTGGAAAAGGGAGTTTAAGATACTGTCTGCGAACTTGAATRTTGGGGTTTATGGGGAAGATGGTTTTGCAGTCCTTCAATTTCCTTGGTGTAGTTGGATGTTGAGATGGTGCTGGATTACCATCTGGCTGGATCAAAATTATAACTGCTAAGTAAATTTCTATTTAAAGCTTATCAAATCATCTTGGACTGAGTGGGGATAGTCTCATGAAAACTAAATTTGCAGGAAAACTTAGAAAGGAACAGACTCTGCTGAGAAAGACAGACTGCTCTTCAGTTTGTGCTTTCCTACTTCCAGGAGAAATTCTGCCAGTACTGAAGAAGGATTCAGAAGCTTTACAAAGGTTTTAGGAAAACAGCTTTCAGCTTTTGTCCAGTGGCTGCTTTTCCTCCTGACCTAGGTTGACCAGGTTCTTCTTCAGGCAACAGGAACCGGAGAGTAGACTGAAGGAGATAGTGTTCTCCATGTTGGCTCTGTTTCCCTTTACTCAGGTTGAAAGCAATGGAAAAATACTGTTTTGGTGTCCCCTTTCACGAGAAGACTTCAGTTCCCTAGAGCACTAAGTGTGAAGAGCCTCGCTAAGCTTTTGATTTGTTTTTGTTTTCTCTAAAAATGAATGCTACTCTGCAGCTTGGAGGAAGAAGTTAAGGAAAGGCGAGCACTCCTCAGCCCCAAGGTTTGGGGGTGGGTGGTAGTACCAAGTTCAGCAGAAGGATTTGGGGAATTCTTCCAGTATGAAGAGGGGGGAGGTTTTGTCCCGATGTGGCCTGTTAGGATCAGAAGAATATTTTGGAAGGCAACAYCTACATTCATAGGGAACGTTCTGCTCTAAACCAGGTGGGAACATGCCAAATGAAAATATAACTTCAGAGGAATTAATCTGTGAACGTGTAAGAAACTTCTACTGATTATGTCAAAAACGTGCCCCTTTTTCCCCCAGAAGCTTATAGGTAGGTACCGTTTTTGAGGAAGAAACTGAGTATGGCCCTTCTAATTGAGAGCTTAACGCAGAGCTCATGCCTTGGTCAATGACAGGATTTCATTGCAGGAGCTCACACATCCATCGGAGAACTTAAAGAAATCTGCTGCCTTAGTATTTAGTCAGAAACTACAGTGAAAAACAAAGGGAAAGCTGCTGGAACCTCGCAGATTGCAGAGCTTCCCGTGATGCATGTTTTTCCCCTCAAAACTCACTCAAATACAATCTATGTTTAAGACTACGCAGTTTTACGTACTAACCAGTGATGTGCAGCAGATGTTGCTGAACACATTTTGTGCCATCTCTAGAAACAGAGCATCACAAMCCTGCGTAGGTCCCTGAAACACTGATGTGTGGCTTCCTTCCGAATTGCAGAGAAACTGCTCCTGGTCCAAATCTAGCTGCATCTGCTGCCGGTGCCCGGTGTGAGGGATATTTCTATTTATACCGCTTGCTCTCTGTGAAATGTAGGTCAGGATTTTTAGCTTATGATTGCTCATAGGACAAATAATTCTCARATAGTTCCATGTTAATACCAGAGAATTAGGAGTACTCCCTCTCTTTCTGTTTGCCGACACTCTTYGTTGTCTGTCATCATCCTTTTTCCTCCCTTTTAACTGGAAGGAGGAAAATGTGTTTTCCTGTTTCTCCGTGTACTTTTTCTCTCCAGCTACTTGTGTTTTTTGTTCTGTCTTTGTCCTCTTATTTTCTGTGCGCCCTTTGAAGCGTGAGGGTCTGTTCCTGTGCCGTGCCATGCCGTGAGGACAACTCCAGGCTGCTTGCTGCAGGCTCAGTGTTACAGCCATGGAGATCACAGATTTCTTTTTTTTCTTCTTTCCCCCCCACCTCCTCCCACAAACTCCTAGGCCATCCAGCCTAATGTGAGAGCAGATTGGCCTTAGTATTTGGAGATCTATAATAAGCACTGGGGACATGCTGGTAGAAAGCATCAGCATGGTATCCCAGCTCAGTTGGAGTACTGACTGTACATTAATTCTCTAACTTATAATTAGCTATATTAAATTCCAATTTTCTGAAAGGAACCATTATCAAATAACAGTCTGTTTGAAATCTCAAAGAAACATAAGGAATGAAAGCTTAGTCCTCTTACGCTTTCATCTTTCAGAAGCAATCCCTATCTCAACATCTTGACCTACATTTTCTTTTTAACCTCTCCAAGAAACATTGTGTGGATTTAATGTCTCAGAAGGGAGGTAAGGATTTTTTTTTTATGTATGCGTATGTGTTGACATACAAAGTTTGGGAAAACAATGAGGCCTTCATGTCCCCAATGACTTCTTTTTTTTTAACTTGAAAGTGTTTTCCATAATATCTCTGAGGCAGATTTTAAGTTCAGAAAGAAATTAAATGTAAAAAGTCCACCTCATTCCTTTACAAGTGGTCCACTTTTATCTATCTATCTATCTATCTATCTATCTATCTATCTATCTATCTATCTATCTATCTATCTATCTATCTTCTGCCAAAGCCTTTCCTGATTTTACATACCAGTAGAGAAAAAAATTGGACTCTCCTTCCTTCTCATATCCTGCTCACCACTTGGGATCCAGTCATACAATTTCTTTTTACCATTAAACGGGATGGGGGTGGAGGGTTGTTTAAAATGATGGTTTTGTTCACATTCATTCTCGCCCTTACTGTGTAGCTGTTTGATGTTACTAATAAACAGTTTTACATGGGAGCTAAACCTTGACCTGGGTGGCCCGAGCATGCGAAGAAGCAAAGGCTGTCAGTGCATCAAGCAGCTGGTGCAGGTTATGGGCTAATCGGGTCAGCTTTTACGCTGACAGCCATGATTCCCGCTCCGGGTACTGCCCCTTTTCCAAAACGCAGCGCAGCGTACCAGCAGTGCTGCCTTCCCATTAGATTGGTCCAGCCTCCCCTGTTGGGAGGGTGGCTCCAATACCCACGGTGTGGTTGACGCCGTCCTTTCTGCCTCATCCCACCGCATGGGGCTATGGTTATAAAGCAGGATGTGTTCTCCCACTGCAGGATGAATGTTGCTATAGCCTCGTCCCATGTGGGGACAGGCAGAATTCTCCTCCCATTTGTTCAGTATGGTTTTGTTTGGTGTTTTTGGGGGGGCTGGGGGGAGTGTGTGCRTTAGCACTTTGAACACACAAAATGCTAAATGCATGCTAAGCATTAATACTATTTAATAGTCTTTGTAGCTTGAGTTGGGCTTGGTACAGATGCCTTGAAACAGTGTAGGGAGGGAATGTTCTAACTCCAACTTTTGTTGTCTGAACTGCTTCAGTTGAATATGTCTCTTTAGTTTTTTTATAGGGTACTGTGAATGTACAGACGGATTCCAGTTGTCATTTTTGTCTTTTTTTTTTTCCAGTATTGTCATATCATCTTGAAAAAGAGTTATGCTGTGTTTTTTTGAATATCAATAATGTACTTTTGGCCCTAAATCAGTTTGGTGGTTTGTTTTGGTTTTGGTTTTTTTTTTTTGGGGGGGGGATTGTAGTAATACAGTGGCAAGCTTCAGCATACACACAGCCTCTTGGGTATATTTTGAAAGCTCACTTACTGTTTTCATCCTGCAATTCTATGCTGTTCCATTGCATGCATCTCCCACTCCCTCACCCCCATTTCTCTGATGCTGTACTTAAAACAAGAAATATGCTAAGGAGTATCAGCCTTTGGTTACATGAATGGATGGAAGGAAAGTTCTGTGCAATGAATTCTTAGTTTGGGGGGGGTGGTGGAAATCAGTATTCTTTAAAAATTGCAAGATAGTACTTTATCTCCTTTGCTTATTTGGCAAGATAAAATCGTTAAATACACATCACTGTATAGTCTTGATTGTATAAGTGTGTGATGATGGTCATTCCAAGGTTTCTATTAAGTCAGGAAGCAGCTAATGATGTTTCACTTCCCCTTCTGATGCCCCAAAACGTGAGCAAAAAGAGCTGTTTAATAGCAGCAGAATATTTCATGGCGGTGGAATTTCTTTAACTCCTCCGGGGGGTGGTGTGGCGGATGTTAAGGAACATTTAACATTTCAGAAGCCCTTTCTCCAGCATCAGGTTTTCAAGTGGCTGGCCCCCTACCCCAGCTCTCATCTCTTCCCCCCATGGTTCGCCTGTAGGGCTCACAAAAGGGACGTGAAAGTAAGGTTTAGCTGCTGGTCTCAAGCGCTAGAAATAGAGATGGAGATTGCTTGGCATATGAGCAGCGTTTCCTTAAAAGCTGTTACAGTGCTGATGTTTCATATGCCGATGCTTCGGAGAACTGCATTGATGCCGGCGAGAATCAGTTGTCCCCCTGATTAAAATGAGAACAGTATCCGCGTACTCTCTGGCAGGTGGCTGAAGTTTACGTGGTCTGATGCCTACAAGCTCTTGCTTTGGCCTGTGCGTCATTCCTGTGGCGAGATACTCAGAGCTCAGCTGATGGCCGAGCGTGGGGTCCTCCTGCTTTGTCCCCTCCCATGCTCTCCAGTCACTGCAGCACTGGAGCCGGACTGGGAGAGCAGGGCTTTCTCCTAAGCATCTTCCAGCTACAGATTTATTTCCTGGCATGTTTTTTTCCGTTGCACATGCCCACCAGGTAGATGGCTGCTGTGCATCAGAGAGACGTCCGCCAACCCCTGCCGCCGCTGTCGGTGTCGCGTGGGAGATGGGCTGGGATCCTTACCTTAGGCGAAGGCTTAGTGCTCGAATAGAGGTGAAATGTCGTCGCTCCCTTGCACGCGTATGGCAGAACAATTTGTTCATTCGTGTCGGGCTTTCATACCGCGCTTGTGATTTCAGTTTGCGGCKGTTGGTCTAAACGTTTTACTGTCACTGTCATGAGCCTCCTCTCCCCTGACAATAACTCCACAAACAGATTATAGCGGGCTGAGTCAAAACAGCAGAGCAGCTCTTCATCCCGAGCATGAAGTCTACTCCTCCGACCTTTAATTTAAGAAAGAGAGGAAATGATATTCACTTGCCCGCCCCCACTAGAAAAAAAAAAAATCCCTTCCCCCTGGGAAGGGGTGAATACATTTCTGCAAGTACAGATTTCACAGAAAAATAGATCGGGTGTTTTGTTTTGTGTTTTTTTTTTTTTTTTTTTTTTTTTTTTTTTTTTGAAAATATATTTGAAATACGTTTGCTTACTGTATGGAAAAAAAATCTTTTTATGGCCATATTGCTGTTTCATGCGTTAAAATAGTGCCAAGTATTTGAAAAAAAAATATATTTTTATAATCAATTTAGCAAGCTAGATGTAAAACCAGTGACAAGGAGGAAGGCATCCCGAAAGTTCAAAGGCCAAGTTTTGGGGGCTTTCCAGGTGTTTGAGTTTTTGTGTTGTTTTACGGTGCCTTGTAGCTGCTTTCTGTGAAGGAGAGGAAATAAATGGTGCACTGGGTAGATGGTGTCGAGGGGAAGGGTTCACTCCCAGGAAAAGCAGCTGCTGGTTTTGCCCCAAAGAGAATCACCTTTCTTACTAGCAGTGAGGGTGCCAAGCATCATGGATGAAATTTAGGGTTACAGACAAAAGCCTGGGAAACCAGCGGCTTAAAAAAAAAAGTGTTTGAGAACTGCTCAGGCAGCTTTCTTCCCTCCCCTCCTCCCGGGATGTCACAGGGCCTTATGCTGGCGTGGTTGTCAAGCCTATGTTCAGGCTCTCAACAGATATGGGAGCGCTCAGGCTGGCAGGGAATTGGAAATTTGGCTGCAGGCGGTGCCAGCGCATCCCCGGCGTTGCGGGAGGCAGCCTGTCTCTGCCAGGCCGTGCTGCCTGCGGTCCGGCCGGGCTGCCCCGACCTCCTGGGGCCGGGGAGGGCTGGCTGCCGTGTCGCTGAAGAGGCTAGGGTGTTAACTTAGAAGTGACTGCGGCCTGTTTTTCTTTAAAGTCGGCGGATATTTAATTGCTCTAAACTCAGAGATCGTAATTCAAGCGCTTAGTAGAAGGAGGTGGCATGCCAGAAAAAAAAGAAAAAAATCCTTGTCAGCGAAAGAGGTTGACAGCTCGAATCCTGGAGCCGGCTGATGGATGATCTCAGAGTTAGGGAGGGCATGTTCACTAAAAAGTTACTGAAAATGTGGAGTGAAAGTAATTAAAATGGTTTAATTCAAATATCTGTCATACATGACTTGAGTTTTTGTAGGACATCTAGCATTTAGCTCAATTATTTTTTTCTCAGGACAGGTGGATGACTTTTCCCCTCCTTTTCTTTGACTGAAAGCTCAAAGCATCTCCAGTGAAGGAAGGGCTGAATCTTTACCCACGTCTGCTGGCTGCGTGGGATGGTCACTGCTGCTGCATCAGTGGGCTGTGTGTTCTTGCAGCAAGCAAGATCTTCATAGCTCATGTCACACCGGGGGGGGGTGGTGGAAATATTTCTTCTATCTGTCTGGAGGGCTGCCCGTGCTCCTGGCAAAAGTCATGAAAGGCAAATCCTCAATGACATGCATTAAAATATCAAATGGGAACATGCAATTAGAAGTATGTAATTCACTGTGTGCCTTCCATGGCTTTTGTCACACAGGGGCAGAATTAGAGACAATTAAGCAGAGGGTAACCTCCCCAAAAGGGCTTTCTGGCACTTCTCTCGTCCTTTCCCCATCCTTTTTCCTACGGCACGCTGCTGTGCTAGAATCCTCCTCCTGTTCCAGAGTCTGATGTTTTGCTCACTGTTGAGGCATAWGCAGAAGTCAAGTCCTACACTTATTCCTCTGGTCATTTAATTTAATTTGATTTAGGTGAGAAAGAARTTAGCTGAGGCTGCCTGGTTTTGCTGCTCTGTGGAGGGCTGGCCCGGTCCTACCGGTGATTGCCTTCGTGAGCCCAAGATGCTGGCCAACCKTGACTCCAGTTCCAGAAATGGGCCTCTTGTCACCTCCATCTGCCGGGATCGTAAGCCCGTCCTGTTTTTGTGATSCCTCACCATAGATCAGTAGGAACCGTGCTTCATTAGAGGAAAAGCGTGTAGCAACTGTTAGTCAAGATGCTGTTTTGCTGTTGTATCCGGTTTCATGCAGATACACTGTTTTCGAATTATACAGCCTATAAGGGTTTCCTAGAAATTGTGACAAATATAGCCAAGCCTTGCTAAGCCTCTGGGTTTAAACTGCACATCTTTCCCTTTTCAGGCTCCCSAGTATTCATTGCTAGCAGTGAGATATTGCATGCCTTTTTATTTCCCTTGTTCTTTTATTTGCACATTCATATGTTGTATTTTCTTCCAATGAGCAGGCTCTTCCTTGCTTCACTGTGTTTGCCTTTACCTTCTTTCTTCCTCCTTCATTTATACTCTGTGGAGACACAATTGCTAATTTTTACTCTCTAGTGTAGAATAGCTGTTGTCTGGAGACATACTCTTGCCGTAGCTTTCTTTCTCATGTTACTTAAAATACCAGAATGTCTTTTTAAAATTTTTTTTTTTTTTCATTTTTACTAATCTGTCTAGTCCCTCRGTGCCAAGGTATGGGTATTTTTGAAGCGTGGATTTATTGTTCCTTTGTCCGTCCATTCCTAGTGGAAGCTTAACTCTGCAATGGGGTAAGGTATATTACTGAGTCTAAAAGCAAATCCCAGTGATGCCGAAGTGGGGTGAAATAATTGACTAAAAAGTGGGACTGCTATAGTGGTGTATTACAGTTAAGATGGATCTGTAAAAGTGATTCAGAACGGGGAGGAATTGCCCTTACTTTGTGCTCACATATAGGTGACAAAGACCTAAAATGCTGACTAGCTTGCTTTACTTAATTCTTATTTACCAGAATAATCCATGCCCTCTCCCTCACGTGAGGGGATATTGGTRAAGAACAGGCAAAAATACTTTGGAAACTGAGTCAGTAACTTTTCTCCAAATAACTGTCAAATAGATTTAGACCAAATAAAAGTGGAAGAAACAAAACATTTTAAAATGAAATGCATTCTTTCACAGGCATGTTGAGGGCTTCCTTGACTCTCTCCTCTTGTGGGATGTTACCCTGTTGGCCATAAAATTCCCCAGAAAAGGCAGGATAAACAAGACATGATCGTTTTGGCATAAAAACCAAAGAATAATTTATTCATATGTCACTGATAATTTTTGTTAATACCTGAGAACTTGGACTTTTCTCTCTCTCAGTGGTTATGCCCATTTTTCTATCACTGATATCCTTGAACTAAATAGAGATAAATTACACTTGTGGACCTGCTTGTGCCTGTAATTTCAAATAAAATGCACGTTTAACTCTGTTTCCAGATTGCGTATGTTATTACCAAATGAGAGAAGATGTTTTGTAGGACAGATGTCCCTGTCATAGCTGCAAATCAAAGGGCACTTGTTCTCCTCGGGGAGAAATAAAGGCACTCTGTCCAGCGCCAAAATCAACACGAGGCACGCACCCTGAGGGATTTTAATAATAACCCTATGTCTCATGTCGTGCTTACCGTCTGTACCCCTCCCTTGCGCTTCACTGTGGTGGTTGATCTCACCACCTTTCTTTTACAGGTGGGCGAGCTGAGGGAGGGGAGGTGACCTCTCCAGGGGYACCTGCTGCGTGGTGGCTGCATCTGGACAGAGTCCAGGTCCCTGTGTYCTAACCAAGCTCTCTTCCTGGTGGTGGTCTTCCCTTGCTTCTGCAGAGGGCTTTATTCCTTTTCTACCGACATCTCTCTGAACAGCAAAGGTCTATAGCTAGGATCTTGCATTTGGACTCCTCTTGTTCCTCCAAAGCTTTCTGACTGCAGTCAAGGGGGGCTGGGGGACAGAGGTGGATGCAAGGTGCAGACATCAAATGCTGTGATTCCTTGGCAACACGTGGGAAGAGTACGTGGTCCTCGTTTCCCTGGTGCTGACAGGGAGTGCTTATGGTACTATAAAATTAACTGTGTTTCTGTTTGCCGAAAMTTAATGACCTTTACACGGCCTGGTACCTACTTACTAGAAAGGTTACTGCTCTCCCCTTATCATGCAGCTCCAGGGGTAATTGGTAGGAGCTCGATAGCACAATGGTACCGATATAACAGATAGGGAGCAGCTGGTAGGGTGGTGGCCATCAGCTCCCTTTCCTCCTCTCTGTTCTGCTTTATTCGGGACAGCCCTAGCTTTTGGGTCCTGGGGCAACTGTTCCTAGGGTTTCCTTTTTTTTCCTCTTAAAATTTAAAAAATTGGGAAGATTCAGAGTAGCTATTTGTGGTTTTAAGGTCTGACTTAGMTTTCTGCATTTGTAGGAAGGGGATTTAGGAGAGATTTATTTGTTCCCCCAGCTTTTTTGGAGCTGCATTACTGCTGCTATCTCCTTCACCTGTGTATGAAACACCTACCCTRCTTCTCAGCCTGCCTGGTACTCCTGTTCCATCCCTCATCCAAGCCATGCCACCGTGGAGCCCAGGCTGATGACCTCCCTTCTGCCTTRTGAAGAATAAGGTGCCAGAAGGGGTTGTGTGTCTTGCCTGGGGGAAACAGGGGATCACATTTTGCATTGTGTCCTTAAAAGTGGAGAAATGTCTTTTAATCAGAGAGGTGTGTCCCTTTGAATAATTTTTTTTTCTTTGTATAAACCTAAAATTACAGAAGTATAGATTTCAGGTGAGGTTTTTCTCGGTATATGATATGTTGCAGGCATTGGTAGATTTTTTTTTTCTTTAAAAATGTCTTCCAGGTGCATATTTCATAAATAAAACCGAGGCTTGAAATATGTCCTATGGCCTGGGGTAGTTTCCTGGCAGAATTAAATTAGGTTCATTTTTGACTSTTTTATTCTTGTTTCTACCAGTTTAATACTACCACCTCTGCCAACCAGCCCCCTCCAAACAAAAAACAAAACAAAACACCTTTAAAGGTGTTGTGTTGAAACACCAGAACAATATAATTTCAATTAATGCTGCTAACTGGTACTTGATAATGGGCTCATATGCAGGAACCAAAGTCACATAAATGTCTCTGGTTGCTTAATAGCAATTTTGGATGGAGATGTAATGGGAATAAGGAGCTTCTTTCAACCTGTATTATTTAATCAGTTCTCTTTGGTGATCTTGTCTTTTGACAGGCTGACAAACACATCTTGTGCTGTAATGTCATTCATGCTTGGCTTCCATAGTAATGATTTATATCTACATATAAAAGCACTCTTCTAGTCATTTATGAAGACTGTACAAGCTATTTGCTAACAGTTTTTGGCATAACTACTGCTTTATGCATATGCTCTGTTATGTACCACAATCAACCTAATGTCCAGTGGCTTGTCATCTGAAAAGCCCACGTACTGTTAATTACCATCATGGTGGCAACACAGAGCATCGTGTGGTATAAACAACGACTGTTTCATGCTGTGGTTTTTTTATTTAGAGACAGAAAACTGTTGTGGTTTTACATTACCAAATGAGATCAAAGCAGCATTTTCTTTATGACAGCTATCCTTAAAAAAATGGACAGGGAATAGGTATCTCTTACCCCAGAGAAAAATGTTTTGGCTTGTTTTGTTTTTAAACTATGTTACTACCATGAAAACCCAGTTCTTTAGTCTCTAAGACAACCATGGCATGAAAATAGGCCTTATTTTTGAGGCGTGTTGTCTGTTTAATATGTAATGTGATACCTTGTCATGCTGTGACAATGTGACAGATGGCATTTGCACTATAAAACTAAATTATCTTTTGTGCATAGCTATACAACAGCTAAATACAGTAACTCTGTACAGTATGCTGATTAATGCAGACTGTTACAGATGTTTTGGAGATACCAGTATGTTTTAACTTGGCATTAAATGATTAATGGTTTTATTTAACGTGCCTACCAAGATTTTGGTAGTGTTTCTGCATGTAGTCTGGCAAGTAAGGGCGTTTTTGGCAGAAGATAAATTTAGGGTTACAGACAATGGGATGTTGCAGCTGTTTGTTACCTCTGGAAAATTGATGAGGACTATTCATTAACAATACTTTGCAAGTAAACTTGTGTATAAAGTTATAGCTCATAATACACTGTTAAGTCCTGAGTTCTTAGGYTGAAGGAAAACAAGAGGTGTAGGTGAGCCATCAGCTTATTATATGTAGACTTTCATACAGAATATTACCTGCTTGAAACTAAGGGCCAGAGTAAGTATTTAAAGAGCTGAAGGTAGTAACTTTTTCCCTCTGTATTTTAGGCGTAGAACTCATGTTGGTGGTCTTCCACGTTGCGGTTACGCCAGAGTTTGTCCATGTTCAGGTGGCACAGACTTCCCAGACCATGGTGTGGGATGGTTAACGTCCTTGCTTTCTTACATTGCAAATACATTTGTGGCATGTCCCCCCTGAAAGGGACAGTGCAAAAAGAAGAAAATAACTGGGTTGTTTTTTTATCAACAAAGCTTTCCTGTGCAACTCCCAAGACTGCACAGCTGAAGTTTGAATGGGTCTGTTACTCCGTAAGTGAACAAAACTTGAGCTCCGTGCCTCCATAACTACAATCCGTGCTATTGCATGCTCTCATAAATACCACTGTTGTCCTAGTGCGGTGAAAATRCTGCTTCAAGTAAATCCACTTTTTTAACTTCTTGTAACTTGTGTTTGTTTGTTTTGCCAATTGCCCTGGAAACTGGGCCTTTGTACCAGCCCAGAGCGGTTCAGCTTGCAGGGATCAGGGAGGAATGCAAGGAGGGGGTGCCGAGGGGGAGGCAAGCCCAGTATCTCCTGGCAATGGGAAGTGGGTGTCCCTGTGTGGTCAAGAAGCACCCAGGAGCAGTTATGTATTTCATGTATAGCTGAGGTCTGCAGCATGGGTGCCCTGCCCTGAACTGTGCGGACCGGCTGATGTTAGGTGTTCATCCCACATAGAATGCTGTGAATACGGTCATGTTGAAATCCCCCTTACTTAGGTCAGTTAATGCTTTTGATTTCTTTGGCTTGTGTTTGTGTGGTGTTACTGGTGATTTTTCTAATGTGATGGGTTTGTGGGTTGCCTCTGACTGTGAGAACTGACTGGAAATACAATTGAATGTGTTTCTTTTCCTAAGCTGCCTTAGGACGGGGAAATGGTGAACTAAAATAGGTGTTGCTGTCTTGTAAGAACATGGAAATGTTCATGCTCAGATGCCTTGTTGGGATTAGAGTAAGTGATGTAGAAATAGTGTTTTGGAAACATTGTGAAAGTCCCTTCACCCAACCACTGTGTTCAACTAACCACGTGATACTGAGGTTTGTTCAGATGCTCCCCTTTGGTTTCCTGATTATTCAGTAACTTTAATAATGAATAACATACCAGTAATTGTAATTTAATCTATTCTTAAAACCAACTAACTAACCCCAAACCCTCCCTTGCATTTTTTCCATCTTCCCTTATGTTGCTGCTCTCTGCTTCTCTTTTCCTCCTCTGTTTTTATCCTATGTATTTATAATTACACAGTGTTTTATTGTATGGTGCATTCCCAGGCACTGTGATTTTGCATCACATGTTCAGGTGCTCTGAAGACCTGCCCTGCACATGCCTGTCAGCCATCTCTCCAGATGACCAGAGTTGGGTTAGATCATGGCTTGAGAATAGAGTTGTAGATCACTGCTAGAAGTGTGTGTGTGTGTTTTGCCAAAAATGGTAAGGTTAGTGAATCTGTACCAGTATAAATTAAGCCCTGCTTGCACTGGAATACTAAGCCTTACTCGCTAGACTATTATGAAAAGCTATCTGCTTGAGTCAGTGTAAGCCCCCTGAAGTAAGCTCATTTAAGCAGATTTAACTGTTCTTTACACACACTGTTTTTGGTGAAAGGGACATGGCCGTTGCTGGAGAAGGCTCAGCAAGACCTCCGCTCAGTTAACTACAGTCCAGAAGCAAAAGGGATAGTGAGATGCAGCGGGAACAAGAGGGAGCACGCTCTGCAAAGGTTGTAAAGCCATGATATCCGGATTCTGTCTGGATCAACCTAGAGGGTACAGTTCAGCTCATTGCAGAGCCCTTCCTGCATGTGAAAAAACAAACAGCCTTGTAGCCACYGACAGATTTGAAAACATTCGGAGTGTGGAAGGCAAATAAAAAGGAGATCATAGAAGTGTCTTAATAACGACTGGGGTGCAGAGGGCAGAAAGGGCTTTTCTGCTTTCCCCAGCTTGTAACAGAGTGGATGTAATATTCACGTTTGCTGCTTTTTCTCAGTGCAGTTAGAAGCTGATAAGTAGGTAAGTGGATAAGTGGATTTTTTTTTTTTTGTCTTTTTAAGCAGCATGTTAACTAAAATTGCAGTTTGCTATTGCAGCTTATGCGGAAGTTTAAAAAAGGATTCAGCAAAACCGTGAAGTTGATATTTACGTGGCTAAGACATTTTAGAAAGGATGTTAAGATCTCCATGTTTCAGTTTTAAGCTACCCTTTTTAATTACTGGGAATTAGTAATTGTCCTTTCTCTTAAGGTATCTAGTCTTGATCAGGTAGAGCCAGGACAGTGTATTTAAGGGACTGTAGATGTCATCTGATATGTGAGTTCCTGTATTTCTGACTTAATTAAATAATTCRTTATTAGTGACTTAGTTAAAGTAGTGTTTATTCAGTGACTGAGCTGTTCGGTGTTTCAGTTCCTTTTAAACTTTGGCAGCAAATATGCACTGCTTCACTCTATATATAAATTATTATTTCATGTAAGTCATTTTAATATATGAAATCCTACACTAACTTATAATCTAAGTTGCTGTACTTTCAAATTTAATTTTGATGAGGTTTAGTTTTTTTAAAATACTAAAAAAATCTAATTTGACTTTTAAAACAAACACTTTATATTACAGGAATAAAGTCTATTTTTATCAACCCTGATTTATTCTGCCTAGTTATTCAGGCCTTGTGGTTGGTCAGGAGTCCAGCTGCCAGGGGAGAAGGCAGTGGGAGCTGGGGCTGAGATGGGCCCAGTGGGCGAGGGGCAGGCAGCCGCTGCCAGCTCYCCAGCAGCTGAGAACCTCACCAGTCACAGGCTTTGCCATGAGCCAGAGCTCACTGGCATCATGATTTAGAGGTTGAAGGGCACAGCCATGGAAAAGCAGCAGAGGAACTGTTTGTCCCTTTGATTTTGTTTGGCTCTTGATGGCTTGCTGGTTCCTTGACTGTTGCTGGGTGCTCCGAAGTAGCCGGGATTGAAGAATGGTTCAGCTCTTCAGACTATGCAAAAGACCATTTTCTTRCTCGGTTGCTTTTCCCTCTTTACATACATACACAATTGCAGTACATTGCTTTTAAGAAACACGAACACTTGCCGCTTCCTGTAACTTGGTTAACTTTGGAGTCAACCCACGTGAATGGATGTGCGCCAGACCCCGTTCCTGCAGTGCACCAGCAGACCTGTACGTCCCGTCAGCTGCACTGGTGCCAACCCATTAATGGTGATGGGGGTGCCCGAGTGTCACTTGGCACAACTGTGGGGTCCCCACCCCATCCTGGGGCCTCCGGACCCTTTATACCTCCCAACTGATGAACAGCAGAAAAGAATGTGGTTTATCGCCGTTAGAGATAGCAGGAATGGCGTTTGAAGGAAAAGGTATCTGGGGGCAAACTGAATGCGTTTGATATAAAAATGATTGAGTGGCAATAAACTTTATAACAGCCTACTTCAGCATGTGCTTTCTCTCCAGTGCTTGGAAGGAGGTTGTGGACTGTGGCTGTCGGTGCCTTTCATCACTTTGGAGTGGATTTTGCAATTATGCTGGCCCTGAAAACCTGTAGAACATGACACCCGTTCCCATTATTTATCAGTATCTCTCATTTGTAGTTTTATGACTCCGTTTTAGGGCACTTGCTTTAATTGGCTTCAGCTGATGATAGCTAACTTCAGTTATCTGCAATACTATTGCGTTTCGGGATGGTGCTGGTTATGATGAATAATAGTAGACAAACCTATATTTTTCCTTAAGGGACACAAATCATGCTTGTCTTCCAAGTGCACTGATGGTTTGGCAGGGTGAAAGGATGAATAAAAATTGCCTTCCAAGTGCCTGTAAGTTGACAGCCCAAAAGGTGATTTTCTTGACTCATATACTTCAGGTTGCTGAGTTTTACATATGGCAAGTCTCCAGAACAAATATTGCTTTTGGAAAACCTAATCAAATTCTGCCATAAGAGTTAAGTTACTGAGTATCAGGCCTCAAATGATATGCTTGATTTAGACTTCTCTGGAGTTTAAAAATTGTAAATTTTATCAGCAGTGGTTTAATGGAAAAATCCAAAGCAAAAGTTGAAACTTTTTTAAGAATAAATTTGGGCACTAGGGCTTCTAGTGAGGGTGACTTCAGCATAGAAATATAATYTATTTAACGTTTTTTAAAAGGTCGCCTTCATTTCCTTGGGAATGCTTTGAAGGGGTGCTGTCGCCCCACGTCATATCATTGTGTTACATTACAGACCTTGTTGTAGTATCATGTGCTGATACTGACRTTTGTATTATTTGTTGGGTCACAGTTTGAGAGCTCTTTAATGGAAAGGAAGTCTCGAAAGGAATTTAACAAAAGSGGAGTGAAAATGTAAATTGAGTCATTTCACTTCTCCCTGCCAGTCTCAGGCTGGCTGGAAGAGACATTTTAATGCAAAAATTGGTGCTTAGTTTCAGCTTTTGCTTTGTGGGCTCTATATTAGGAAGAAAAAAAATGAGCTACCAGTTCACTGCATCTTCTCCACAAAAAAAAATTCCAGGCTTCTGCTTTGTAGGTAGTATTTTAAAAACAGCGTACAAAAACTGCAGCACGTGGCCACCGTGTAGCCACTTCTGACTCCAAGTCAAGAGAAATTTGGTGTAGTTCAGAATGAGTAAGAGCAAACTGTGATTGGAAAAAGAAGAGAGTGATACGATTTAGTGATATGATGCAGACTTTGGATTAGGCTGTTTAAAAATGGGCAGTCAGAGTGATTAGATTGGAATCGGAAGCGCTGAAAGGCTCGAGAGCCCGCTAGCAGAGGATGTATCGCACCCAGTCGTAGTGCCCACGCGAGCAGTGAATAAATGGCCTCGCAAGGAGGGAGCGTTTGGCCGCGGCTGTGGCCGAGMCGCCAGTACTTAGAGCAGACAGCTTGCTGGAGGAGGTGCCTTGCTCTTGTTCCGATTATGCTTCAGTGTCTGTTTGAAGCTGAACTTGGTTGAATGCTCAGTTATGTGATGAGTACGTGCATTGATGGTGCTAAACGACAATTTTCCTGAAAACAGAGGTCTGAAATGGTGTAGCGCTGATGTAGCACTGGTGAAAAGTTTTGAACTGCTGTTATTAGTAAGCATTTTTGGTTTAGTWCTCTTAAGCCTTGCTGCCCGGCTTAATCCTGGAAGGGGTCGGCCCCCTCCCTGTTTTCTTTCAACGGTGCAATTATAGAAAGGGGGACTGAAATGACCAAGGGAGGGGAGTCCTACCAGTGTTTCTCTGAGGAAATAAAGCTGTGAAACAAAGCTTTGTTATGCCATTTGCAAAAGTATTTTGGTGGAGAGATGGGAAAGYATTCTCCTGGATAAAATTGCAGCTCCTCTGGTAATAAGCTCTTAAAACACCGAGTAAATACTGAGCTGATAAAATTCTTAGTAGTTTTCCTCCCTCTCATCTCAAAGCCTACTGAAGAATATGTTACTACTTTAATTCTTCCTTAAGTCTGAGCGGCTTCACTGTCTGTTGTTGTTTGTAAGAGTCAAATTATATTACTCATTTGAGTAGAATATGCAAAATTTGTTAAACGTTGTGCTTGTATAGGGCCCAGTGCTTTCTTCCATCTATGTGACTCTGCTTGCTGTAGTATTCCTCCAGGAGAGAAAAGGCACAAAAGGGAAGGCAGCTGCGGCAGACATTTCCCCTGACTTGTGTACCTTTGCTGGCAGTCTGGAGTTTCTGTAGTTGAGTGACATTTGGCTAGAAGAATGAGTTGAGACACAGACGTTTGATGTTCATCTCTTTGGGATTTAGGATTTTTTTTAAAAAGAATCATAAATTGCAATAGTTGGAAGTAGCAGAATGAAGAGCAAGACGACAACAAATTGACCAAACGGCAGCTTAATTTTATATTGATCTACAGAGGAATACAAAAGGCTCTCATCTATGCCAGTCAACAGGAGTTCTGTAAAATAGGGATGAGTTTATGACTCTAAGCTGTGTCCCTTTTTGAGTAAGGGATGTGACAAGATTATAAATACGGTTGCAAWCACCCATAGTGTAGTTATTTAGGATTGGGGGCTTACAGTTAACTAAATTGGAAACACACAATCAGGCAGGTTCTTATTGGATACCTCTGTGCAAAATCGATGTTACCAACATATCTCTTTGCAAGATGGTTGCTTTGGGCRTCAACTCTCTACTGTTAGTGTCACGTGTAAATTTTTATAAAATCCATTTGGCACTGTTAATGCAGGTTTTGAATATTGTGTACTACTTTGTCACGTTTGCAGGACTTCTCACTAATGGCCAATCTAAAGGATTAGGACCGGGATCAGAACAGCTGGAGAATGAGAAGGACGATGCATCGCAAGTGTCCTCAACGAGCAACGATGTTAGTTCTTCAGATTTTGAAGAAGGGCCCTCGAGGAAAAGGTCAGTAGTGCATTATGATTAAAGTATAGCCCTTCTGCTTTGTCCCTTTTGTGCTATAAGGTTGTGATTATGTTATCAGTAGGGTATGATTGCACATGCTGCCCTACCATAAACAGACTTTCCAGTGTGGAGTCCTTTTAGTGAGGATATAGTAAATTTTGCTTCATCCATCAGTATAGACGGTTCTTGTTGTTTTGGAAAGCATGGAAAAGCAGTTGTTGTTCTGCAGTARGTGACTGCTAAATTAAATGCCTTAAGACTCTCTCCCCTCCTGCCCTCTCTCCTCCTCCCCTGGCTTTGGCCTCTCAGGGACATGTCAATACGTGTGTGTGTGTGTGTAATTTCAAGGAAAGCATTACTAAAGTGGTTAGTGTTACTGTTGTTATTTTTAATTTTCTGTGAATGAAACCATGTGAAGTTAAAAAAAAAAMCAACACAGATGCTTCTCAGAAGAGAAACTGTGTAGTAAGGCGGTACGGTGGGTTATCAGTTGAAAAGGACTGCTTTGAGATACTGCTGTAGCAAGCTGCCTCCTCTTTCCTAGAAGTCTCCTAGAAGAACTCTTATGAGTTCTTATCCTGAATGTGCAAAATGTGGGTTAAAATCGTAGGACTAAGCCAATCTATTATAGAAAATATGCTGAGAATGTAGGAGGCTGGGAGTTGTCCTCTGAATGAAGTAAGAACCAAAACAGGCTGTCTGAAAAATGCCATTTAAAAGAGAAAAAAGGAAAATGCTTTCTCAACCTTTTTACTCCACACTCCTTGCATCCTAGTCCCGAGCCAAAATGAACTGTAAAATAAAGCTGTCTTTCAAACAAAAGAAGTATTCCTGTTTTCTGCATGACCCTGAGAAGCCCGATGGGRTGAGGAGAGTGGTGCTTTCCTGGATACCCCCCTGTTCCTGTGTCCCCCCCCTCCTGGTCCCCACAACCTTTTCTGCCCCCCAAGCAACAAACTCAAAGTCTAGTTAATATGCCCACTTAACTCCTTTAGTGTATCAGAATAAAATTTGTGTTATCTTCTATACTGGTACAAACATTGTAAGGCTTATYG
Organism: Oceanodroma leucorhoa; assembly: GCA_030449065.1. Classification (NCBI taxonomy): domain Eukaryota; kingdom Metazoa; phylum Chordata; class Aves; order Procellariiformes; genus Oceanodroma; species Oceanodroma leucorhoa. Next base: position 7,897,423 of record JASVER010000026.1, on the reverse strand, counting down.
CGTCCTCCTGCTGGTCAGGGGAAAAATATTTGTGTTTATTTTTGGCTTTATGAGATCTAATGGAGGTTTGAAAATGGTTTCTGCTTAGAAATTTAGGTGATACCCACTGTAGATGTGATCCTGGGAGACAGTGGTCATCGTTTCACGGCATTGCCACTGTTGCTTGCACGTTATCTTAAGGAATTTTTGCTGCCCTCTGCACTTGCTTTGTCCCCTTGTTCCTCTGCCATGCTGACACAACCACTTGCAGGGTCGCACCGTGAGTAGGTTCAAGGAGCTGGTTAGGATTAAAAATAACAGCGAGAGGAAGACTGATTGAGACTTTTTGCCAGGGTTCTTTATTTTTAACCTGTGTGAGTTTTCATCTCTTGTTCACAAGAAGGCTGCAGGAGCAGCTGCCAGTGCAACCGAGGGGGCATCCCCTTCCTCTCTTGGGTCTGTCCCTGCTTCTGGTGCCCTGCACAGTCCAGCTTCAGAAATGAGTGGAATTGCTACATCACCGTCCCAAGAAACTGCATTTGAGTGTTGCGGGTGAAATTTTTTTGGAGGAATATTTGCTAGTTTTTGGCTGTGGGAATTCAGACACTTGAGAAGCAGCTGGGTAGTTCAGGCTTAATGATAGGGAACTCATTACCTTTGGTATTTTTYGGGTTAAAAACAAAACAAAAAACCCTCCCAAAACAGAAGCTAAGATGAAAAATATCTTTCTGGCATTTGTGGAAGACAAGGCATTATTTCAGTCCTTCTTCATGCATCATGAACTGTTGACATAATATTACGTTTGTTGCTGCAGTTGCTGTGAAGGAGAAYGTTCCTGTTTTGTTTCCATTTACACCCAACACAGACTTTTATCTACTTTTTTCCTCCCCCAGCTTCCTCTTTGCAGACAGACCTCTTCTGGGCTTCTTCTCTTAAGCTGTATTGCAGCATGTTGAGTGTTTTGATACCTTCCTCTTGTTTCCTTTTAGTTTTTTTTGTTTTGTTTAGCTGAATATGTAATGTTTCCTCGATCCAGCTCATCTTGGGATCCCACAAAGAGTTGTGCCAGGAATATTGGGTGGACAAAGGACATGCAGGAGGATGATGAGGGGGGATGGGACTGAAATGGGATCTATGGGTTGACTGCATCAGCTCATCAAGTTTTGAGAAATTGTGCCCTCCTTGTCTTCGCCCTGGGCTTCCTCAAAGTCAAACTTTTCAATTGTCTGTTCAGCTGTGTGTACAACTAATGGCACTCTTGTACTAAAATACACATTTAAACACTGTAGCTTTAGCATGTACTTCATGCAGGTTTTTTCCCCTCCCCAAAATGAGTATTTGTCTTCTCAAGATAATGTGGTATATAGCTGGTGGTATATGCAGTGAAACTGATTTTAGGGATTGGTGCACTTTGTGAACCATACGTGTTTGGAACTCGCTCTATATAATAGAGTGAGTTTTGAGTACCAAGTTTCCTGTGGTGTTTTTTTATGGGTTGTGGGGTGTTTTTTTTGGTCTTTGGCAGGAATGTTTCTTTTGGAAACTTGAACCTGTCATCTTCTAGAGGAATAGGTCACCTGTATTTTACACCAGTGATGGAAACAAAGAGAGTGCTAAGCAAGTAAGCATAGTAAATAAGGCAGGGGGGCTCCAGTTTTTTTAGTAGTTTAAGGCTCTGGTTTGACCTTACGGTTCTTCATTATAATGGCAGGGTGGTACTGTGGAGGCAAACAGTCTTTTCCCAGTTTCTTCTTCCCTCCTCTTCCCAGCCATCATGTCTGGCGATCTTGGCCCCCAGGTTGGACAGTTCAGTGGACTGATCTGGCAGCATCCCCCCCCCCCCGCTAGAGCAGGTCACATTATATAAACAGACTAGGGAGATAGATTCATGTGTGTGTTTAATTTGCATTTATAGTTGATCCAAACTCTTCCAGTTTCAGAGATGATTTGCACGAGAGGCTGGATGAATAGCAAGTGCCAATTCTCGTAGCAAGCTGAGTGGAGGGTGAGTTTGCTAGCAGTTCGCATTGCCTTGTGGTCTCACTATGCCAGCCATCTCTGGTGTAGATTTTCCTTGGGTCACAACTAGGCAGTGGATGCTCCCAGTGAGTTACTGGTCAGAGGACTTAGCTGTAGATAGGTAGGTGCTGACAAGTGTCTGTGGGGGAGGTAAATCCCTACCAGCCTGCCTGTTGACCAGTGAAGGGATTACTGCCGAGTATTCCTTATTTCACACGTACGTGCCAAGCTGCGTAACACTACAGTAGAACCCCCAACCAAGCGCTGCTTTGGGTTTATCACATCTATTGTTTTTTCACACATGCCKTAAAGAGAGCATCATGATGGGAGGAAAGAGATTGCGGTTCTGGTGAAAGTATGCTGATTTAATGTAATGCTGCAGATTTTGTTCAGAAGCTCACTTAGATACCTTCTTTGATGGACCAGGGTTTTGAACGCTGTGGCCCAGTGCTGTTAGGTTTCAAATGGCTCCAACTAGTCTTTGTAGGTACTTTGTCAGTAATTAACACCTTTGCTTTCTGGGGACTGGAGGAAGCTTCCTACACAGCCAGGTTTGCAGCCAATGGGGAAAGTCCTATCTCCATTTCTTTTTAAGTGTAGGGTTTTAAATTGCAACAGAAACCATGGAACAGTACTGAAAGTGTGCAACCTGCCATTTTGTGATGCTGSAGGTTTCAGCTGTGATAGCTTGGTGGTGGTAAGGAAGAAAAGTACATGTACAGCTTTGCCTCTGCAAAGTCTCCAGATCAGTCAAAAAATTGTAAACCTACTTAYAGAATAAATGGGGTTTAAGGAGGATTGGCAGTGGCAATAGTGGCAAGCTCAGGACTTCAAAATACTTAGATTTGTTTGAGTTTCCACTCAAAGAATGGACAATACTTGCTTTGCTCTGAGCTGTGTCTATTACAAGTGACCAGGTCTGGGGGGGAAGCAGAGGGTTAATCGTGAGTAGTAAATACAACTTTCAGCCAGTAAAGAGGTGTCAGTGTTATTCTARCATTTGGCAAAAGCTAAGCATTCGAATGTTACACTAAATCTGTTGTGTAATGGATTGCTGCCTAACTGCCATGTAAGTGAGAGCAGTTGCTAGTTTGTTCAATGGTTTTGCGAGAGGTGAACAAAAGTGTTGGTATACAGGCTTGATAAACTATCGGGTTGGATGGTCTTCACCGAGTAAAGACCGTGCATTTTAAAAACCCATAAAAAAGGTAATTGCTGAAGGAGGAGAAATGTAACTTCAATGTAGCTGCGTGTTCTTGGTATGAATCTCCAATTTCCAGCTATGATTCTCAGCTGAGGAGGTCAATAGGCAACAGGCCAAAGGTGTTTGAGTCACTGTGCTGGATGCTCATACATTTTTATGGGCAACTCTTAAAGACTACAACTACTGTCAATTACTAACAGTGTGTAGAGACAGCTATATGTTTTCTAGCAACAGTTGCTCACCTTACTCAGGAAGAGACATGTGCAGAGCAGACTTGATATGACAGTATGTTAATCTTTGTTGATAGTAGGCTATTGCTTGCTTCCTGTTACTAATCAGGTGGCTACTCATTTACATGGCCCCCTTCCCAGAAATGCACACAAGGAATTGCCAAACGCGCAAATGCGTTTATCTTTTATTGTAAAGTTCTGTTAATAGAAGACTCTGAGAAGTGGGAGGAGGCTGACTGATTTTAAGAGTCGTTAAGCTTTAAATTTGGGTTCTTTTTACTTAATGTTAGAATATTTTATCCATTAAGGGGGACAAAGAGGTTTGTTTAGTTTAGAAGAAAAATAGGGTTGAAGAAATTTCCCCCCCTTGCAGGAGCGGTAGAGCGGTTCAGCACGTTCCCCCCTGGACCGAGGGTGTGCGCGGCTCCCAGGAGAAGACACTTTGTCCAGTTCTGCTGCGGGGAAAGTTGCTGGCAGCAGGAGAAAGGGACAACCCACTGGGGAGCAGTAGTGTTTTAAGCTGCCACAGCTAGATTGGCCAGAAATTGCTTGTTAGGAATCTTCTGAGGCCTTTAATTAATACAGCAGCTTTCTGCTAACGGTCTCAAGCATGTGACAATCAGAAGTGTGGTTGTGTGCTACAGCAAGGCCAATCTGTGGGATGTGCTCCTGCCCCTCGCCTCTTGCTGGCTCCCTSCTGCCTGCTCCATTTTCCTGTTTGTCTTTTTTTWAAAAAAATATTTTTAGATGCCAATTTAACTCCCTGATCTGGCTTGCTGTGGGGTAAGATGAGTGTCAAGGTTTGTCAAATGAAAAGGTGGGAGTATGTGGCCAAGGAGGGGGAGGCGAGTTTGCTAGTCTCCTTTGGCTGGTGGCTGCAAAGCTGCTAGGCTGGCAGAGCCGTATTGCACCCTCAGCACAAAAAAAGCCAGTCAAGGGTAGGTAAGCTTCTGTGTATTAGGCAAGCTGCTAATTTAAGTGGTTTCTTTTAGTGATACATCCTTCTCAACTTGAGCTGCAAAAGACTTCCTTGCAGCAGAGCTGTCAAAAGATTGAGGGGACTTGGGGTTGGTTTCTTTTTTCTTTTTTTTTTTTTTTTTTTTTTCAAATTGTTTTTATAGTTAATAATGAACAGTCTCTTTAGCACTAGACTTAGCACCTTCCATGCAAGACATAAAACAAGGTCAATCCCGTTCCCACATATGTAAGTGTTTGAGGCATGTCTACTCAGTATTGTAGGTGATGGAGAGAGCAGTGTATTATGACTCAGGTGTGAAAGCAGGAGACTGCTCATAATATCAAAGTGTTTTTCCAGGGCCKYCTTAGTGATAATTGAAACACTATATAATGTATTTGTGTTCAGCTGTTGCCTGCTACCACATAATGTAATCGCACTTATCAACCAGGTGCTTCTATTATTTTCTTCTAACTTCAGTAGGCTATGCAAATCTGCACTAGTTATTTCCTTATGAAGAACTACATTGATCCACAATAAAACCAAAATGGCAGTAAGATTTTTTTTTTACCCCCCTCTGGAAATTCTGATATGAGTGGAATATATTTTTAGTGCAGCACATTTATATTTAAACAACAAGCCTTATAAACAAAACAATAATAATCCATTGGAGTGGACTTGCACAGGAGTAGTAAAAAGACATTACCTGCTTTATCATGCAAGTCAAGGAGATCATTCTATGTAGTTCAAAAAGGAAAAAACCAGGTGATTGATGTTCTTTCAGTATTTTCATAAGGAGCAAACAGAAGTTGTCGACATGGATTCTTCTATCCGACAGGCAGAGAATCTGGGAACACGTTAACTTTGTGGGTAGACAGCTATGTAAACAACTTGTCCGAGTAGYGATGTAATAATTATGAAGGTACAAATTATAGCAGCTGAGAAGTGTTAAGCAATGTCCGATTCAAACTTGGCTGTCCTCACCTGCCACCTTCTCTTCAGAAGTCAGAGTTGCAGGAGGAGGTCTTCATCACCTTGAGCTTGGGCTCATCCTCTGAGGGACCAGGGGAGTTTCCAAAGCCAGACTGGACGGGTGCAGTTGTTTCTGTGGTTCTGTGTATGGCAAATGCTCTTTCAGCTGCTTGATAACCCATCCCTACTGTCATTCACTTTATTCMTATGTCTCACCCCTGTGTATGACAGGCCAGATGTTGACTGCTTGAGTACCAAGGAGAGGTTGCTCTGAGCTGATGTAGGAAATAATTGATTCTGTACTGAAAGACACTTTATCCAMGCAAATTTGTGTGTCAGTGTGAAAGAGGTTTTTTGATGCACATAAGCCACTGTCTATATAAGACTCCAGCCTGATGTTTGAGTTAACATAACTCTTTGCCGCATCTGATTTCTTCTGTCATTTTCCACGTGCATCTGTGCTGTTGCTTGGCCCTCTCTTACCTTGATACTGCAGTTCAGCTGCTGACTGATGGCTCAGCCCAGTGCCCAGACTGCTGCCCCTGGGGGAGAGGAGCCACCTGTCCAATTTGATCCTTTTTAGAACCTTCTTGACTTTGTTCCTSTCTGAAAATTATCTTTCTGTTACTCTGTTGTCCAGAGAGTAAGGCATTTATGGACCATCTACTTAGGTGGCATTTCAAAAAGACAGATTGGTATTAAAACCGTTTTCCATTGAGRACTGTATCTGGACAGCCAGTGAGAGTTTTTTCTTCCCAAAGCCCCATGCTACTTCACAAGAAATGTTACATGTGGTGGACGTTCCCAGGGATTTTGTCATGTCAGCAGAGGTGGACTTGTTGCTGTGCCCTTAGCTCTTTCTGGCTGTTGCTGCTGTTCCAAAGCCAAGCCGCCTCATCCTAAATAGTGGAAACATGGATAACTTGAAATATGTATGTGTTTTGCTTTGGGTTGTATTACCCTCATAGGTAAAATGTTGCATCCTCACCAAACAAACACTGAAGCCCATGAGATCTCCTACAGCTTTCTCTGCTYACTCCATGAATCAATTTCCATGATCCTGCAGCATCTGTGGGGAAAAAAAACCACATCCCAAACATTCACCTGTATTTCAAATGAGTGTCTTTCCACTTATTCCTCCATTCATAATTCCCCCAAAATGAMTTTAAAATCGAAGACAGCAAGGAAAAAAAGGAATATAATTGTATTTTGAAGATCAYGGCAATGCCATGATTTTTTTCTGTTAAGTTATTTTAAAGAATGGGATTCTATTTCGAAATGTTGATTCCTAGCAATTAGCCATCCTAGCATTTGCAGTGGTCTTACTCTTTTGGAAAAGAAGAGATTACTTAATGAGAAAACATTCAGCACCATCAAGTATGGGTAAGATTTCAGAATTAAATGAAACAGATTCAGCCTCTTGCATAAAATTAAAATTTGAGCTTAAAAAGTTGTCAACAGGTAAAAATAATTCTAGCAAGAATAAAAGGCCAAGAATGGAGAAGCAGAAACCTGTTCCTGAAATAAAGATGTAAAATGCTGTAATATTTGGCAGTAAGTAGTTTGCTGAGATTAAACTTAGTAACAATTTTATGAAGTAAGGTCACTTTTTAGTGGTCTTTTGAAGGATTAGGAAACAAAGGATATGGGAAGAGAAGTACAGTCTGAAGATTCTTGATATCTTCTACTTTGTAGTAATAGTGAGCTCCTAATCTTTTAATTCAGTCTAACATTTGGAATGTAAGGCTGATTTGCCGGAAGAAATTTTTCATTTTGTTGTAGTAGGCTGGACATGATTTAGTATTACTATAGCCTCTCCAGTGTCCAAACAACATCTCAGAAGATTTTGCTGCKAAGTGCTGTAAGACCTAGTTTGTGTTTTAACTAATATTTAAGCAAACTGGTGATGGAAGCATCTAGTTTCTTTTATATGAATGTTTAGAGGAGACTTACTGTGGGCTGTTTGCATACATCATTTCTGCTATAATTCTGACCCGAGTGTTTTGTGTGTGTGCTAAGTTAAAAGCCAGCCTGGGTTGGAATAATGTTGTCCCATGTGCTCTGCAAAGATAATGATATTAAAAAAACCCAAACAGAGCACCATTCCAATATTTTAAAGTGAAAGTGTGTCCTAACATTGAGTTTTAAGTATATTTGGGTTTTTTTTGTATTTTTTATAAGTATTTGAAGATTGTATTTATACTGTATGCTGGTTTGGCATACACTAAACTATAGGAAATCTTACTCTGTATTTATTCCTGTTGCTGATCTGGACAACGTGTGAGTGGTAGGAATATATTCTTGACGTGTTCCTTGCAAATGGCATGTGAGCGTGGGCTACTGCTGATTCACCAAAACTGACCGCAGTGCGGGTGTTAGTGTTGTTATGGGTCAGATCAAAGCAGATGTTATCCCAAGTAGGGAGTGGGTTTCAAGACTCCCAGATGGAGGAGAGAGGTGTGGGGTGATGTGAGCACTGGTCAGAAATAGGGCAGTCCTTGTCACCAGCACTGAAGCTTGGGGGAGTGTAAGAGTTTTCTAGCTCTTGTGTTGATAGAAGAATCACAGGCATTTTACATATATGGCCTAGCTTATACTGGTATAGTGCTTTTCCTTTATTTTCTTCCATTGCTGCATCCAGTAGCACAGGATTTCCTGAGGGAAGCTAATTTTTTTTTCTTCTTAACCTGAACATTTGTATTTTTACTATTTTAATGGTATGTTTATTGTTAAATAATTTGTACAGTAATGTCCATGTCATCATTATGTTTTGATTTTATGCCTTCCTTCTTTGCTTTTCTCTCTTGGTATTTGTTCTTGGCTCTGATTAAATAAACTAAAGCTTAAGGGATCATTGACCATGTGGCAAATTATTTGCAAGGTTTTTTTTGTGTTTTTTTTTTNTTTTTTTTTTTTTTTTTTCTTTTTCCAGTTGTATTACAGTCTATTTCCACTGGTAGCATCATTCTTTCAGCTTTCAGACAAGTTTTCCCCTGAGTTTCATAGTGGTAGTTACTATGGAGATGACTGTCCGCTTCTTCCTCTTCTCCCCCCTTGCCCTCCTCCTTTCCTGGAACTCCTGCAGCTGTTATTTATCTTTTCAATAAAGTAAGTAGATTTTGTACAGACCTCGTTTCTAATGTCTTCTATTGCAACATGTCATTTGCCTGTAACGCTTTCACTTTCATGAAATCCTGTAGATACTCCTTTATATGAATGAAAAATTTGGGGTATGAGTAGAGAGTGAGGAGATCCCTAGTTAAAAGGGTCASTCCTGGAGCTATTATCTGATTTGATCTTTCTTCACAGTTGAAGGGCTGTTCATTGGAGTCATAATTTTGCAAAATGAATTAACTGATAGYGTGTGTGTGTATGTACGGTGAGTGTCTAGGATAGCTTTTAGAATTTATTTATTTTAAATGGCAGCTTTTGGAATTCAATATAAACATATTCTGGTGCAAGCTAAAATTTCTCTGACGAAGAAATGAAAACTTGAGACAACACATCGTTAGCCTTTTAAGTCTGAGACACTTTTCTTTGCACCTCATCATAATTTTGATAGCTCTTTATACAGCTTTATATATTCCAGCTTTAGCAGAGAAACTTGAAGGTTTGGGTAGTCAGCTGTTCTGCAACAGATAGGATATTTTCCTTTGCACGTGTGSTATTGTATTTCTGAACCCCTTGTCTTGGGGAAGCGTCGTTTCACTTGGTGTCAGTGGTTTGGTCTCAGTGGTTTGCTGAATGACTTAGAAAGAGATTTGAAATGTGCTCTCCAGCCAAGAAGTTCTACCACAACTACCTGGCCGAAGGGACATCCCACCCAGAAAGCCGACGTAGCTGCTGTTTYGATGAATGCTTGTTTCTTACGGTAGCTGCATCTTCAGAGGTTTTCTCTCTTTCTTTAGGGAGATCTTGCCCTAGGTGATATATTAATTGCGATGTTGCACTGTTTTCCTTTGGCCTGCTGGGCACTGTCATCTGTGGCTTTCCACAATCAGGAGCCTACTGAGAAGTCCCTCCGTTTTACAACTGCGTGAATACCCTACCTTGGGCTGTTGGTCAGATAATGCAAATCACTTTGCCTCCTGTTGAGAGTGTTGGGTTGAAATTACAGCCTCTTGGCCCACTATGCAGCCAGGGGATACAGGGTAAGGAGCGTGCTTCCCCTGACCCCATTTGTGCTGGCTCTGGCACGGTTTGCCACCCAGCGAAAGCAAAGGCAGATGGTTTTCTGCTAGGTTAGTGGGACTGGTCTCAGGGACAGATCCCCTGGGCACCTCAGTGAGTGCAGCAGAGGTGGCCATGRGGAGAAGGAGGAAGAGGAGGAGCACCAACCCCTCTGGGCRGCGGCAGGCTGCCCCAATCAGCTCAGCCCTCCGGGGTAACCTTGCTCTCGGATTTATTCTAAGCAAGCAAACACCTCATCTCCTTTGGTCGTTCCTCTTTCCTGGTGAGTTGAGGGAGAGACTCTGAAACCCTTTGCTTTTTGTCTTCTGTACTCTTTTATTATGCCTTAGATTATTCCTGGCCCTGTGACAATTTGTTCTGCAAGTTGTCAAGCAAAATGTGTATTTAAAAATAAATTACTCTAAAATTTTAATCAACTCTTTTTTTAGAAGGGAGTCTCATGTTTTTCTTTTGCATACGTCTAGTTTGCTGTGAAAGTGAGCAGCTGGGACTTTCTTGATTATGTCTATTTTTAGTGTCGTCATCTTTACACCTGCACATTGAAAATCATGAAGTTTTCTTAACAGGGATTGAGAAGTCTTTCAACCCCCCTGACTCTTAGGTCAGAAGCCTGAAATCAAGCTGGCCTGCTAATTGTGGTATCTCGGTGTGCTTGGACTTTTTGTCTTACACTAGAAAAATTGACCGCTATTGATTTTTCTTGAAATCTAGTTCATCCCACCCGGCTGATTCATAAGAACAAGAAGACAAAACATGCGTGGCACAATTTCGGAGAACCTTGTTTTTATGTCTCTAGGCCTATGAAATCTTCTCATTACCTGAAAATTAGGTTGTAAGTATTGAGTCATACCTAGGCAAATGTTACCATGCAATCAAGGTTTGGTTTTTATCAGTTTTATTTCATTTCTGTTACATAGAATTCTGGTCGTCAAATTTACTTTTGATACATGTGCTACATGCCGTACCAGTTTAAGAGTATTTAATTGCCTCCAGTTTCCAGATGGACTGCAAAATAAACTTTAAAGGTGAATCAGATGAGAAATGGAAAAACAGGGGAGGTAGCATTTGAGTAAAGGCCATGCTATTCTTATCAGGAGAATTAACTGGTGTAATTCAGAAAAAGAACACACGGAAGAAAGGTTGTTTCTTCCTTGAAGCTTACAGTCGCAGAACCCTACTAGAACATGAATTCAAACATTTGTTTCTCTTTGTGCAATAAAACCACAGTATCTCCTAGTAGCCTCGTACTGTAGGTACAGGGTAGGGAACATGCATGTTCAAATTCTTGCCATATTGTGCGGCCTTGCATGTCACTTAATCGCTGTATCTCTCTTCCATCTTCAAAATTAATTGGCAGAGTTTTGAGGGATTTAARATCAGAGTAATATTTGTTTATTGTTTTGAAGAGTAAAGTAAAAATAAATTATATTGTTTATTTATATGTTTTAYTTATATATGTGTGTCTATTTTTGGATTTATGTATTTATGTCCCCACTTCCTTGTTCTGATATTAAATTAACATAGATATTCATAAATAAACAAAAAAAATTATCTCCCTGAAGGAGGATTTTGAGAGTGCTTTTCTCAGCACAACTGCATTCAAATCCATTTTTAAATAGCAAGAGTTAACTCCTGGATCCACTGAAAGACAGTGCTTATTCGTCATTGATTTCACTGGGTCAGACATTTTCCTGAGATGTCTGCAGGCTGAAGAATGCTGTAAATTACGTGCCCCTGGTTTTGACTGCACTTGGAGTAGCTCTGCTTAATATCCTTCTGTTTTTCCAGATTCTTCAGCAGATAGTCTTGTTTATTTTCCTTTTCAATTATGTTATTCTGTATATGCTGGAGTTTTACACCACAGACTGAGCTATCAGAAAGTGATGCCACGTACTCTCTGCCGTGTATTTCCCGAGGCTCTTACCTGGCTCGTGTTGGCTTGCTGCCTCTGTTGAAGTTGGTCAGTGTGAACTCTGAGAAATTAAGTGTTTATTGAATGGATGGCTGCCGATCTGGGTCTCMTACTTGTTGGGTACTTGATTATTTTAGTGGCAGAGAAAGATGTCCTCTTCRCCCACAGGATTGTTCGTCCAGAGCCTTTTGTGCTGAGTATGTGTTGGTGTTGAAGGTCCTACGTCACATCATTTCCTCTGAAGCTATAGCTTATGTGCAGGGTTACTAATTCAATGGGAGTAGAAAGAGTATGTGTCATCCATAGTAAAAATGGAATAATCTCTCCTTTACRTTTTGTTTCGGTGTTACAGGGCAATTCAATGAAAAAGTTCAGATAACAAAAGTACCCCGTGTTTCCTAAACCATGTTGTGTTCCTCTTATTTCAGTCACAGAAWCTTCCCAATATGGAACTTTACTTCAAATTATGGTCATTATTTTCAGCTTCGTAGTTGCACCTTCTTCTTGAGCACTGGTTCCCCACCSCCAACTCTGAAAATGTCCATTTTCAAGAAATTTACCTGCTTCAGCTGTTTGTTGTGTGTGTGTCTCATTCTTTGGTATTACATGCTGTCTTCAGTTCAAGGCTTCAGATTGATTTGCTTCTCTGTCAGGTTTTTACGTGCTGTTCAAAGCCCTCTGCCAGCCTGGGGATGCAGCTGTATGCTAATTTCCCAATTTCTGCAAAACACTGCTGGGTCACTGCAGAAATACTCTGTCCACTTGCCRTGGAAGAAGGAAGTTTCTGGGTTGGGATGGGTGAGAAAGGCGGAGTCTGGGCCTGTTGCTGTTTCTYGTTTCTTCTCAGCTCTTGGAGAGGAAGATCCTTTTCCTGAGACAGAGCTCTGATGTTGTTAGAAATGCAGCTCTGTCACATCATTATTTCTGATTTTTAACATGAAAAAGGCAAGTTGAAAGGGAATTTGTTGGAAGTTCTTGTTACTCTGTCTTCTAAAAGGAAGTGTGACTTTTATCTTCATATACCATACCTTCATATAACAATTTTTAAAGGCTCTTTGGGCTGAAGTAGCGTTTGACATGAGGACAGACAACAATATTTCAGTATCTGGGCAGATTTCCAGACCCTGATACTGTCTGCTTCTTCTGATCATTCCTGTCCTCTGGGTGTGTTGTTTTTTTTTTTTTTTTTTTTTTTTTTCCCCAAGACTCTTCTCACTGCTCAGGGACACATCTTTTAGAACTTGGCGTTCCCAATTTAAAAAGCAAACTGACAAAAACTTTAAGTGGAGGCTGGAGGACATGCACACCTTCAGGAATTCTTTTTTCTATTACAAAATAGAATACCCTGTTGAGYCAGGCACCTTTTTTTGGGTCAGAAATTATGGGAAGCTTTCTAGCAATGTGCTTCCAGAAGAAAAATTAATTTTTCTACCAGTAAGTAGTAGTGCAAGAGTAATGTCTATGCAGAGGTTTGCTTCCYCGCTTGCCCCTTCAGTATTATAGTGTTTGCTTTAGATATCAAGAAGGCAGGACTTTGAGGGCATTTGTTGAAGATGTAGGGCAGTGTTATTCATGGTCCCAAATAAAATGTAGGAAGAAGAAAGTCCTCTCTTGCCTTTCTGGATTTTTCCCCCAGTAGTAATTAATAAGGGTAGCAGAGTCTCTTTTGCTTTTTCCACTCAGGTTCTTGTTTTTAGCCTAGTATGGAGAATGTTCTGCTCTTCTGAGAGTTTGCTGTAATTTTATATGAAAAGCATCAAACCCTTTAGTCCTTAAAACAGAAATCCATTTTCTGTTTGTGTTCCTCTCTGTACTTCTTTAGCCRTCATTAGACAGTCCAGGATGCATGAATTAGTTATTGACTTTTCTGCTTTGTTTTCTTCCTTGTTTGTTCCTTACTCTGCTGTTTCTTTGGACCATCCTAACCTTTTCTACTGAAGTGTTTTTCTGCTAGGTTTTATTCAACAGAATCTGCGTGGTTTTCCAATATGAGCCTTAATGAAAACAAATGTTTATGGCATTTCCTGAACATTAGGTGAGCTGCTATCTTTAATTACAAAGGGCTTGGAGATGGAGGAGAAAACCCACATTTGCCTTGCTGACAACAAAGGGTCCTGGGACTGTTTGTGCTCAGCTCATTCAGCTCTCTCTGCTTTGCACAGAAGTGAGACTTTCYGAGCATTTGAATACAGTTTATTCTATCAATTAAAAAAGAACAAAACAAAGCCTGTCTCTTACGTTGCTTAAATACCTATTAAGCCCATGAACGGAATACTAATTTAGGTGGTTCTGTATAATGAGCTCTAAATTTCTGAGTCATGTCGGCCATGGAACCTTTTAACGAGGATGTGGAAAACCCCAGAAAAAAACTAATGTCAGTCTCAGTTCCTTAATTATTTTAATGAGTGTAGAAATGAAAAGCTCCAAAGCATTGTGTCGCAGTGGTTAGTTTCCAGATTGAATATCAGAGGGAGGATTTATGAAGATTTTCAGCTACATTGCTGGGGTGGATGAAACACAGAGCAAGAAGGTCTGAGCACTGGCAATACTCAACGCCAGCAGCACACCTCATCAGCTGGCAAGCCCTTGGGAATTCTTCCATGGGATGAGATGAGACGGCTTTTTGTGTTTGTTCCCCCCCCTGCTTTCCCCCCCCCCCCCGTAAGTGTGCCAGCAGATATAAATCAGTGGTGTTTAGCTGGTGCAGAAAGGCTGCAGTGCAGAGCTGTACTCTACCAGCTCGATAGGTAGGTAAAGGTAATAGCTGAGGTGCATACGTGAGAGTCATTTACCCCTGGATGGGTGTTGCTTTGAGTTCATGTGGATTTTAATTAGGCGATGCAGTGATGCTAGGCACTACCTGCATTTCAAAACATCGGTTACTTGAATGTCATTTATTCTTCCTTTAGTACACCCACGAGTTCCTTGATTCTGCTACACAGTCCCTGTAGAAGATGCTGCTGAGTGCACGACAGCTTGTACGCTCTCCGTGCATCGCAGAGAGCGCTCTGCTCGTTCCTCTGGAAAATATTATTATATAATGCAGTGCGGCGCTTCGCCGTGTCTGCCGGGGGATCGCCCCTCTGTTAGGAGGGCTGCATTATCGAGTCGGGTATTTTAAGGATAGAATTCAGCATTACTTAATGATACGTGAAACACAACTTAATGCATTTATCATCACTTTAAATTTTCCAGCTTCACACAATGAACATCCCACAGTGTGAGCTTCATTTTCTCCGTAGCCTGTATTATTTGTAAATGTCCTCATTTATACGAGAGAGAGAAAAATAAAGGCAAGGAACCTTGGGAAATGCCAGCTAATAAAAGATAAGACAGTTATGTTTTCTGGTAAACAATGAACGTAGTAAAACTGGTGATGCTACAGGCATCTTGTGATAGTGATGAAAACAAACTGCTTACTGACATCTGCAGCAACCAGCCCCTGACTAGTAGCATCCCAGAGCCCTCCCATGCCACGTGTTAGGCAGAATTGCTGGAGTTCCCATTGTGAAAGTTGCAGTTTTTGAAGGGTTTAGTTTTGTTTTGTCTTTTCCCTTCCTCCATAAAGGGCTTTATTTTTTCTTGCAGATTTATATTTCTTACAGGAAATAAGGGAATAGCTGCTCTTTTCTTGGAGATGGTATTAAAAGCCATAGCTATTTCTTTTGGATAGCTGATTACTTCAGCCATCTAAAGTCCCCGTTGATAACAGTTACAGTCCATCTGCGCTGCTCTGGA
Source organism: Oceanodroma leucorhoa (assembly GCA_030449065.1). Classification (NCBI taxonomy): domain Eukaryota; kingdom Metazoa; phylum Chordata; class Aves; order Procellariiformes; genus Oceanodroma; species Oceanodroma leucorhoa. Next base: position 7,882,223 of record JASVER010000026.1, on the reverse strand, counting down.
GTAGCATTTCATGTACTGTAGACCCTCACTGCTTCTCCTGAAGAGTCCCCACTCTCTACTGCATCCCACCACCCGATGCAGAAATGACTCTTGTTTCCCCAGGTCACAAACGTCCTCTGCTTCATGAGCAGGTTTGCTTCAGTATCACAGCTTCTGCATCCACTTGCTCTTAGCACTGGGAAACTTGGGTTTAGCCCGCATTTTTCCTCTAGCTGCTGTTACCCTACTGTGTTATGAAGCTGATTAATTCAATTTTCCCATTTATACTGCTACTTGCACGGTATTTGTAGACTGATATTCCCACCCTGGAGTTGTTTCTGAGATTCTATAAATTAAGGTGCCGTAGTTTTTCTTTGTATTTCTTGTTTAGAAGCATGACAAGTTGAGGAAGGGGGAGAGTAGCACTTTGTTTTATAGTAGTGTTCAAATGATTCATTTAAATAAGGACAAACCCTAGCTTTTGACAGGTCTCACTTTCTGTCTCAGCTGTCTCGATCAGGGAGATTGATGTTCTGGGTCAGCTATAGCTGATCTAAAGACTTGTGCCTTGTGCATTCTTTTCCTTCATTAAATAGAATGGGGAGCATCGAAACAGTGCCAAGAAATACTTGTAGAGAGTTCCCTGCTATCTGCTGAGAGGGAGGTGTAGAGTAAGAGCTGCCCTGACTTGTTGCTTGTCCCCTATGACCCAGGGAACCTCGTGGCCACTGTGGTGRGGATTGACACCACAGATCTGCTTCTCCGCTTCTCCTGGCTTGTTGAAGAAGGCATAGCTCACTATCACCCCCCTCCCCCTGCTGGTTTTCGCCTTAAAACCTCCTTTTTTCAGGTAAATGATTGTATGTAATAATTRGCTGCTAAATCCTTCTAAAAGAACTGCTCAGTAAAACTGAGTAGTCTTTAATTTGACACACCTAATGCTGGGTGAAGACGTGAGCGACAACAGCTGCTTTGCTTTGCATCTGCACTTTGAGGGTGACGGCACTCTGTTGGTTTCATTTGGATTTAGAAAACCTTCTTTAAAGGGCTGGAGCCGGAAACGGGCTTAAACTCTCAGTTCCCTCCGAGGCATGTTTTGCAGGTATTAYGGTGTCTGGTTCACAGACTTTGGTAGGATGGGTTCCTTACTAAGTCTGGAGGAGTGTTGAGTTTTGGTTTTTGATTGTTTTTAAAGCTTTCCTTTCCCCTCAGGGAAGGGGAGAGGTATGTAAAATGTAGTTAATTATGATGGTTTATTATCTMATTAAATTATGAAATACCTTCTGCAAAGCTTATTATAGTAATCTAAAAATTGGCTATTCGTATTTCTGATCTTTGCCTCCAATCCTTGCTTTTTACTGCAGATAACATACATATGTATAAGTGCATGTGTGTGTGCGTGTATGTGCGTGTATATGCATGCATAAAACATTGAATAAACTAAAACTTACCCATATAGTTTAATTTTATTCAGCTTAAAGCTTTGTGAACCTGAACAGTCATGTTGGGCTGGCTAAGGTCACACAATGGCTATGAAGAGGGATATTGTTAGTGACCCAGTTATTTTTAGTGTAGCTTCTGATCTTGCAGATTTATATAACAGTGATGCACGGAAGAGCTGGAACACTTTTAAAGCTGCCTGGCTGCGAGGAGTCCCTCGTGGGTAAGGACAGCCTTGGTGAATGCGCAAAAATACAGATTAGCACATTCGGCAAAACTCATACCCAGATTTTGAAMCCCGTATGAGACCAGGGATGTCTCCATCTGATGTGTTTTTAATATTGCCTATATAGATTCAAAATGTGAAGTTGGACTCAGTATCTTTTCTGAAGTGTAAAATTTGAATATTTAGAGCTGGAATTGAATTGTAGCTTAAATTTCTTCCGAGGACAAAATCTGCCTCCGTCTGCAGTAGAAAACCATCACGGAAGATAGCAGGTCATGGAGTAGGTGGACTGGAATCTGGGATAGCTTTAGAAGTGATTTTGGATTTACTGATCCAAAATCATTCAAGTCTTAGTGGTGGTGCTTTGCTGAGATTTCTAGATGGCTTATGTTAATTTAACTTAAGATGTAGCTTTTAAATTAATGAAGTTAAACTGGCACAAGAGGCTGTATGGGCAGGCTGTCTTTTTGATTTRTCTGTCAACAAGGCACTGGTTTAACCTACTCTTAACCCATAACAGTCCACGTGGATTTGAACTGATTTAACAAAACTTATTTAATTAAATTGGGGCAATCTTGTGTTGCCAGCAAGGCCTCAGGAGAAGCATCTCTAGTTCTGCCTTTTGGCATTTTCTTCCCTTGGTAATGGTGTGATAAAAGATGCATTTATTTTATTTGTTGACTTTGTTGACTTAATTCTCACCTTCAAGCTATTAAGATTTCCTTTAGTGCTAAGGGCAGTCGCTTACACAACCCATTGTGGTTGCATTTGTTTGTTATTTTGAACAGTATCCCTAGCTACTGAACCTATAATTAATATAATTTAAAATAGAGAAAATACTCAGGGGTTTTATGAAATCCTCCATGTATTTGTTTACCTGTGGCTCAGCGGTTGGCTGGGTACGGACAGCATTGCATATTTTGTCAGATTTCTGCAGTTTTCTAATCAGGCATGTTGTTGGCCACATTGCCGTTCTCTCCTTAGGCGTCTGGTCCTTGCAGGATTTCCATTTTATTTTCAGGTAACTTCCACTTTCCTGAACATACCGACAGTTCTTTGCACTCCCTTGCAATGTTTTACTTTCTTTATTGCTCCTGGCCTTATTACCTGCTTTCTCTTATTGCTCAAGTGCTCTTTCCAATTTCACTTCTTTCGTTCTTTGGCGGGGTTTCGCGTGGCGTTTTCACCAATTGCCTTTCAGATGCATGGCTTTTGAGAGCTAAATGGACTGATGCCGAGAGTTCATCAACTGTTCACCGGTGGTCCCAGCTGAAGTAATTGCCAATTTCTTGCCRCTCCTGTGTGGGAGCACTCTGCCACGACCTATTGCACGGCCATGTGGCAAACCGGCCTCAGGTCCACATCTGATTTAAACAGGCGTGGGTGCATGCACCCACTGTTTTTCATAGGATTTTAATCCTTCTGCCTGCCCTCCTTTGGTCAATGTCTAATTTCAACCTGGGAAAGGGACAGAAAAGTAAAGCAATTTGCCTGAGGACTCSCAGTAAATCAGTGACCAAACGTTGGCTCAGTGCTGTTGAGGAGGAGAGGCGGAATTGGGAAGCACCACAGGGTTTTGGACCTTTTTGGACAGATTSACAAGACTCTGCTTAGTGAGGTGGGGTTTCCTTGCTGAGGGGCCTCCTGTCCCCCAGAGCCACAGGCGACAGGGCTGAGTGGACACTACCGATGGGCTGTGGCAGAGGCAGTTTTGACTCCAGTGGGGTTTGAGAGATGGGCACGGCCAGCTGTAGTGCTGGGCGGGAACCTCCGTTTTGCAAGGAGACTCCGTGAAAAAACGCAGATCTGGGAAGAAGTTTAAGCTTRGGTATGCAATTCATTACGGAGGATCGGGTTGCAAATAAAATAAAAGCGCTAGGATGCAGCAAAGAGCAAGGTGTGCAGTGGGGCTATCACGTTTGAGGCTCAGTGTCACAGTTCGCATTTGAGACTAGGTGTCAGAGGGGTAGAGCAGGCTGATGTGTGTGTATGTACACATACAGGGTAGAGCAGGCTGATGTGTGTGTATGTACACATACAGCAGGAAGTACTTTAAGTGCCAGGTTGAGTTTGTAATGCAATACGGTAAGAAGAAGGCATCTCGCTGCCTGTCACAGAGCAGGTTACCGGCAGGTTAAAATGGCTGAAGATGGTCTCCTCTCTAAGTATGAAATTAATTAAGTATCACAGTGTGTTTAGTCTAACGGAGACATCTACTGAACGTGACCCTAAGGTTGTTGCAAGCGTGTGTTCCTGGAAATTACAAGTGGTCTGCTCTCGGCCATTCCTTTCCTCTTGCTGTCAAGTGTCCCCTCAGGCTGGGCGCTGGCATGAGGTGCCGGCCTCGTGCTGACACAGCTGATCAGTGGCAGGGCAGGGCAGCCACACCTCAGGGACACTTCCAGGGGAGCCCAGTGCGAGCCAGCRTGCCGGCCACCACCAAGCAGGATGCTTCGCCCATGGGGCACCTAGATCAGCAAGTGCTCGGCTTTCACGCAGCCTCACTGTCGGTGTAGACAGCACCTGGAATACCATCCTCTCCTTCCTATTTTAAATATTTGTAAGCTGGGGCTTTGCTTGTGATGGTACAGGGAAGAGTAGTGGGTGATCCGTTCATGTGGACAGAAGTGCAGGAAATCAGACCTTTTCATTACTTCAAAAAAAAAAAAAAAGGAGAAAAACCCACCCAAATTTGTCTTCCTTGCTGCAAAGTCTTCATGAAGACTAGGCTCCTTGTTGCAAAAGGGATGACAGCAAAGGGGACTACATTGGCATTGCTGCCAGGCACATATTCCATTAAAATTTTACAGTTCAATAACTACTGTGTTTCTCAGTCAGCTTAGGGTGATCTTAATGCAAGCTACTACTGGAAAAGGCAGTCCTGTTCTTCCCTCCCGTGAGTTTTTGCCACCTCTTTTGTGCCAACACCAGCACTTCTGTGCTTATGAAACCCAACCCAACAAAGAAAAAAATCAACCTATAAATTAATTTTCAGCCAGACTGACTTTCTCAGCCAGCTGATTATGGGGTCTCAGGAGCTCTAGTGCTGGCATAAGCAGGAACGTGAGGCTGGAGATGAAGGGAAGAACATATACCATACCTTTTTTCTGCAGCAGCCCTCACTGAGATCAGTTTAAACCAAACTGAGCCCCCTCTTTYAGGGTGGAAAGATGCAGGTGAGGCAATGCAGTGATTTGCTGCTCCAGAAAGGTATGGTCCCACTCCCTTTGCCGTGCTCCTGCCTGGACAGTGCATTCCCAACCCTTCCTGGTCCGAGTCCACAACAGGATGCAGGACTGGAAGGAACATGACTTTTTCCTTCCACCATCAGCAAGCTCTTAGTTTGTCTGGGTTGTACCATCAAATGTCAGGCATCCTGCTGCTCACATACCACCATATCTTACTAAGAGTAAAAGTAAGGAGGGTGTTAAGGAAGACGAAGCGTTGATAAATYTCACTCTTCTGTGAACAAAGTCTTCTCAGAGGGACTGTATTTTTGTCACTTCCCGGACAAATCTGTGGTGTGTACGCACAGTTTGTGTGTGTGTGTGGTTTTTTTACTATGATTACCTGGTACCAAAATGAGTTCGATATGCAACTTATCTTTTGACTAGAGTCTCCCGGGGCCCGGGGGGTGACACATGCAGCAAGAAGCAAGAGAGTATTGAATACTTACTACGGCAGGTAAAGAAAGAAAGTCTGCGGGGAAGGCTATAGATTGTGGTGGCACAGGAATTGTTACCATAGTTTCCATCCATATCATTAGTTCCCAATTACTTTATCTGGCATTCAGGAGGAAGAGAAAGACAGCGTGCTCTGGCAGTCCAGCCAGCCTCCTCTCATAGGATTTAGCGTCCCTCAAAGAAGAGGTGCAGGATGAATGGCCCCTTTCCTTTTCAGGCCAGTTTGACTGGTAGCAGGATGTGGCGTGGCATGGCTTGAAAGAAGGCATGAACAGAGTTACTGGGACAATTGACTGCGTCTGCCTGATTGACTTGCAAGAATGGGCTGTTTGACTCCTGGGGAGGAAGCCTGGATAGGGTCACGGTTTGCTTCCAAGAGAAACTTAATGCAAAAAATTACAACGATGTAGGAAAAGAGAAGAGACCAAAAAGTGGAGATAGCACCTGCTAAAGTTTGTCTTTTATCTTCAGAATTATATAAGGATAGTGTATGTTTAACATAATGGAATGTAGTGATTTTTATTTTATTTTTTTCCCTTGATAGCTCATTCGTGTGTTTCTCTTTAGTAAGCCTTTTTGGCAAGATGGTGAATGTGATTGATGGGTGTTTTATGCAAAAGTGATCACTTTGCTGCTTATCAGAATAAAGTCTGTGCAGGAGATATAGGATGTCTTGTGTCTTGTCTTCATTTTTTTTCTCACTGTGCGTCTAAATGTTGTAGTTTTACAAGAGAAATGTTGAGTCCCTGGTAATAGCCAGATGGTAGAGGAGCCTTCAAAAGGCCGGCCCCGTGGGAAGTGCAGATATCTGGTTTCAGGTGTGCTTAAATTGCAGGCTGCAACCTCTGCAAGAGGTTAAAATGCCCACAACCTACTAAGCGCGTGACTTTTATCACTTCCTGCCAGCAGATGGAAAATTTTATTCAAATGGTAGGGATTAATGGAGGACTTAATTGAACCGGAAATTTTTCAGCCATTCAGAAGATGGCTAAAATGATCCATACACTGTTACTTCTGACATCTCTGCCAGAAGTAATCTCTGGCTTTCTGGCTAGTGCAAGTTGTTTTTAGGGTGAAGGTGAAAGATTGCAAGAGTTAAGGTACRCATATTTTTCTGAGATTGGAAAACAAGAATGAAATGATCTGTAAAATAACTTTTTTTTTTTTAAAAGCACAATTGCAGAGAAAAGGCTGCTCAAAGCGAAAAGAGAATTTTCCTTCAGTCGCAYGGCTTTGATCTTGCATCCTCTTGAGTTTTAGCAGTTGGTCAAATTACTAGGGAGGGAGCTGCTGATATGTTTGGTATTATTTGGCATATTGTTCACCATTCAGTCTGAATTTGCAACTGTTCTGAAGTGGAATATGGAACAAAGAACAGCACTGAATTTATCAGGAACCGGGGTTTTGGGTAGTGCCGGAGGGCGTCACATGAGTAAGGAAGTGGGAAGCTCTGTCATCTGAACCGTSCTGGTTTTGTTTAATGTCTCCTGGTTGGGAACTGGGAAGCAAACAGGTTTTGCAGATGTCCCTCAGAATGTCTGAGAACACTGAAAATGATACTAGAAGAATATTGAAGTTGCACGGTGTGTTGTGCTAAAAGTAGCTTTGACTTCTGTGTAATCAAATAGGGGGGGAAACACTCAAGTTTTAKGAAAATGGGCAGGTTTTAACATTCTGTAGGCTCTCTTCCATAGAGTGGGAAATCTTTTCGTAGTGCCAAAAAAGCCTTTTTCAAAAAACATTTGTGGTAGATAACAAGGTCCCTGTTACACGTAATCCAACGCAGACAGAAGGATGGTGTTGCAGAGTGGGTGAAGTGAAAGGGGAGACCATTTTGCGCCCTTAGGCTTCCCCACGCTGGCTTTACTGAATATCAGAAAACGAGGAGGATTGCTTTGCTCTTCCACCTGCGGCGGGTCCAGGCAGCAGGGCGTTGCYGGTTCTTTGCCAGTAGGTGGAGACCGTGCAAGTGAACTGGAAATTTCATCCTCCTTCCAGYGTGGAAGGTGTTTGTGAGTGTGCACTTCACCTTGTTTACTTCCAGCACATGGGACAGGGTTTAAAGTGWAAAAATAATTTTATTTTTGCGGTTTCCTCCTTGAAGAAAAGTGTCAGGACATAATACTCGCTCAGACATCTGCTAGTGATTATTAAAAAACAAGCAAACGTGAACGAGTTCCTTAATTTTTTTTTTTTCCTGCTGCCGTGGTTTTGCATTTTAATTTTCTGGCATGTGGTGATGCTCTTCTCTGTGCAACAACATGGCATAAAATGGCAGGCCTTGCCTAAAGTCACTCCTTGGTGATGTGCTTCCTGTAAAACTTGCTGGTATGGGGTGGTGCCTTTGGCTCAAGCTGAGAAGTAGGAGTCTTGGGTCAYGCTACCAGAAAAGAGGGGGAGCCCCAATTCTGGATGCAGGAACCAATAACTCAAGTCTCTGTTTGTCGAGCACTTCTGTAGGTATCTGTGCTTAGCCGTGCTTGGTAAGCAGCTTGCGGGGCACTCCGGTGAAGAGAACCGAGTAGCAGATGGAGATGAGAAACGCYGCAGAAGAAGAATGGCTCCAGAGCATGGTGCAGGAGCAGAAGCAAGCTGTGCACAGGAGGGAGCGTGGGGAGCAGTCAGAAGCTGTTGAAGCTGATGGTGCTGCTGAAATAAGTGCTCATCAAATGGCACTCAGTACTGATCTGCACTATTGCGGTGATTCCCGCTGTAGCTTAGTCCCATAGAGTCAACTTGTCTTTTCTAGTATCATAAGCTATCTCTAGTGAMCAATCTCTGCAGCATGCATAGCCCAAAGAACAGCAAGGAGAGATGTATCCAGGACACAACCCCCTCCAAAATCGACTGCTGCAATACATTCCTGTKTCTTGTCTCTTCTCAGTGGGGTGCTTTTGCATTACTATGCACATTTGTAGCTTGTGTGAGCATATCTGAGCTGGCCCAGTTGRATGCTGTTGGCTGTGGTGGCGAGGGTGTCAGCAATAACCGGGACCTTGGGAGGAGTGTTTGTAGGACCCACAGTGAAGTGTCTGCAGCGTTGTTAGATTCCCATGTAGACTGATGAATTTTGATGGCTTAGCCTGGGTGGCTTTATGCAACCTGCAGTGTGGTTGCAATGTAGACACAGCTGGAGTACAACCCATAGCAGTCAAAGGTTAAAGTACCTGTGCTCGTGTTCTTAGACTAGAAATGAAGCTACTCCAAAATGGGAATTTTTAAGAACTATTGCAGGACAAAGGAAGGGTGGCACCACCTGTCTCCAGTATTCAGAAGGATCTCTTCTGCCATCTATTGCCATGTACAGCTCACCACATGCCTTTATGGAGGAGAAAAAATTCCTGTCCAGTCTCAGGTGGGACAACCCTGGAGAAGGTGGATTTAAAAGAGCCATTGTCTTGCTGAAATAGATTGTCCAGATCCTACACTTGCAGAGGAATAAGCCTTTGGACCTGGATTTATGGACAGTCTGTAGGACAGTTGCTATAGTGTGATCTGATGACAAAGGCAGCTAACTTCTTTGGAGCTTCATTCAGCTGCCATATCCTCATTTGGTCATGCTCCCACTGCTCCTTCTCCCTGGGCAGCAGCTGATAAACCCTCCTGTACTTGCCACAGCCACCAGCACATGGGATGGGTGGAAGTGTTTGAGTATTTGGTGGTAATTAATGTACTTAAATCTAAATCAACCTTTCTCCAGCTGCTGGAGGCTGGGCTGGAAGAATCCCATTGTTGACATACTTTAATGTAGATGTGTGGTTTTGTAATTGTATTGTGCTGGAGTTGCGCCTTGGTAACTCAGGGTCCTGTTTTGGTTTGAGCATGACAAGAGAGCTTGCAACTCTGTGTACAGGGCTGCAGTGGTACAAATTGCATATGATAAGAATGGACTGTTCTTGCATCAGGTCCAACTAAAACAAGTTGCAGCGGTAGGATGAGAGGAGACCCATGCTCCTGGAGAAGGGCTGCAAGCTTGACTAATTACGCTTTCGTTTTTTTGGGTTGTTTCTGTGTATCTTGAAGTCTATGGAGGGGATTCAAGTACACACTGGGAAATCCTACTGCTACATCAGGGCAGCGTCAAAATTCCCTGGCCACCATAGATGTTTCGGGACAAAAACCTAGGGCATTTAGTGTACCCAGTGTGATTCATCCCTCTCAAGGTTATCTAGACCACTGAAACACCTGAACTGCCTGGATCCGTAGCTGAAATCTGCATRCAGTGTTAGTTTTCTACAACTTCTTCTATACCATCTAGTATGGGCCTCAGTCCAGAAGGCAAGGTCTGCATCCCTATGTCATTGTGGCTGCTTGTATATGCGAGGTGGAGTGTATACGAGGCTTGTATATGGTGGCTGGAGTTGTCCAGTTCCTCCACAGTTAACATGGTGAGGGGTGGTAAACAGTGTCCAGTGGCTTTTAAGAACTCCCGCTTTGCCCAAGGCKGTCTTGTACGTTGTTGTTAACAGCCAGCTATTTCACTTAGTGGGTATAAGTCTCTCTCCTAAACTGCATGAAGTGAGGCAGTTTTGGAGACTGCAAATACCTTCTTGTGATCAGTGAGCATGGTCAGGAAAAATAGGTGATTCCAGAATTAATGATAATTTGAGCAGTTTTTAGCAAACAAGTTTAAGTTGCCAGCTGTACTTTGAACTAGACATTAAGCATATGGGTTAGCTCAATTACCATTCATTAAGTGTCATTCCCAAGCACCTTTCCATTGTTTGCAGGAGAGGAGATTCTCAGAAACCAACTGTTTCCCATTTAAAACACACAARCAAAAAAAMCCAAAGSAAAATGTGTTTCCATTCATTGTGGCTAAAGTTTTAGACCAAGAAKTGTTATTTATGAAAAGGTGCCCTGTTARGCTCAACAATCAAGGACTGAATGGAGATGGGCTTAGTATTTTACTTTGATTTGTTCACTTGAGAATTTAAAGCTGGTTTAAAATCGTGTTATTAATTTAGGCCTAATTTTAAATTTTTGGACTAGAGAAAGTAAAAAAGATTGAGTGAATAAAGGGCTCAGTAAAAATAACTTCTGAAAATTGTTATATTCAACCTTAGTGAAATGTTTTATTTACTGAAAATTAACCCAGATTCTTCAATCAGATGACAGGATTAAGAATTATACTCTTACGTAGCAATAAGGGTCTGGGTGGTGTCTTGGATGACATGATCTTGCAAAGCCTTTTGAAGGAGTCGTGTCTTAGAGTGACCGCATGCTTTGCACTGGTTACCTGCACGTGGTGTCTGCATGGATGGGAGCGACCAGGTCTCTTACCCTCTAGTTCCTTCCTGGTGCAAACCGGTGCGGGGACACAGATAATGATTGAATCTCGATTTCCACTACTGCAGACTTGCTGGCAGTAGCGACCGAGCCGGCATGTTGTTGAAATGGGCAACAGATACCACTGATACAGGCAGAAAATATTACCCCGGAAGCTTAGGGGGATGTGGGAGAGGAAATGCAGTTCAAAGAACTCTTTCATACGCCTGCTTTCTGCTCTTGGTGTGATGCTGTTTATTCACCTGACGTTGTAACTTGGGACACAGTGGTTGCAGTGGTATGTGAATACATACAGATAGAAACGCTGCCTAGTACTACCAGAGCTAACACTTGCATTCAAGTGTGCTCCAGGGAGAGCCAACAAGATCTTGTATTCTGAGGGCCATTTTTTTCCCCCCATTTTTTTGCTTATCCAAGTAATGTTTACCCTCACAGCTGGGGRRAAAAAAAAAATTCAATTAAGTTTTGGCAGTGTTGATGTASACAACTTGTTGATTTGAATTCTGGAGCCCTGTTCTCATGAACTGGTGATCCTCTAGAAGGTTACTATTTGGAGCGAATGTTGTGGGCTTGTTCTCAGGAGTGAAGGGGTGAAATGTAACTTAGCCGTGCTTCCCGCTGGCACATGCGATAGTGATAAGGATTTCCCGGTTGTTCTGTKAAGAGTGATACCTCCAGCGCCAAGTTTTGCATGCTCACCTTGGGCTTGCCTAGAAGTGCCTGTCACGTGGTTGATTTTGTTTGAGCTGGAAGTTACACACTTGATAATTATCTGATCTGCAGCAGATGCCCAGCTATTAAAGCCTAAATGACTTTTTTTTTGTTGGTTGTTGTTTTTTTTTTGTTTGTTTGTTTGTTTTTTTAATGAGGGCAGAACATATCTGCAGCCTATCACTTACAGATATGTTTACCTTAATAAACGAAGCTGCACGCACAAAGGAATCTTTGCATAGAGGCATGTTGTGCGCTAGACCGAGTGTCATGTTGTACGGTGCAATTAAACTGAATGTGTAAGTTGTGTGTCAGCTCTGATGAGAACAAAAGATGGTGCACTTCAAACCTGATCTAGATCCAGGGGTAGGGACAAGTAAAACTCAGAGATAACTTTTGCCAGGCCTGCAAAGTGTCATAGTAAGGAAACAAATAACCCAGGTACATGGCAAAGGGATAACTATAATGATATTAGCACTGAGTGGTCAGCACAAAAGCAAAAATCGGTGAGGTAGAGCGCCCGTCCGTGCCAGAGCCTTCCCTGTAATGGGTACTAGTGGCTGGTGGAAGGACAGCCGTAATGCTCGGCTGTGTGTAGCTGTATGGGACGGTCAGTTTGAGACAGCAATAGGGGAAAGGTCCCACAGAACTTAGCTCAGCTGTATCCCTGCGAGGACAAACCCCTGAATGGAAAAAAGTAAATATACGGTGCCCTGAATTTCTGCTGCCCAGATTGAGAGGCGTAATACTGAAAGAGATCCGGGAACGGCAAAGCCTAACTGAGCAATAACAAGAAACCCAAACTCTCCCTGTTTAAAAATGTGTTTTGATAGAGGATGATTCCTCAACAGCTAGCCTTAGATCAGGCAGTAAGCGAGTCTGTATTCCTAAGTATCTATGCAGTGTTCGGTGAAAACTGATACTAGCTCATCGCCGATAGTTAGTAGTAGCAGTTTTAATGTGATAAAAGTAAATATCTACAAATACTTACATTGCAGTTTCTCAGGAGGAGAAGTGACAAAAGCAAAGTAACCAAACACCGACGCTGCTTTTAGAAAGACAGAGGCATAGATTCCTTCRCTTTAGCTTGCAGGCTGCTCACTAGCAACTCAGAAAGTGAAAAACACACTGCATTGAAAAGGGAGATGGGAATTAATCATGAAACTGTGACACTCATGCAGCTACTTAAGCTATGGTTCCTACAGAGTTTGGAAATCTAACTCTAGTGGTGCCGCTATAAAGAAAAAGGACATAAACAATGAGGCTACAGAAAAGCAGGAAACAACAAAGGCAAGAGTGAAGTTCAAGGAGTAAGTGAAAGGTTGTGAGACGAAACAGCAAGCAAGTATTGTAGTACATAACAAGCAGGAAGTTTTGTGAAAACCTGCAGATTGCTGGAGATTAGAGAACGTTAGAGAAAGATAGTTTGTTTTGCAAATCTCTTCCCCACTGAGATGCCTAGGTATGAGGACAGCCTCTCAACCCCGGGATTTACTATTAATAGATTAGTATGAGTACATATAAATTATCAGTTCAATTTGTCATATTGTTCTTTGTGTATGTTTTATAGTACTTATGCTTTGCGTTCGCTTAGGAGTTATGGAGTAATAAACTGAAAATAGTCAGATTTTTGTATCAACGTACAACTAAATCTCGCATACTGATAGTTTAATACTTGGTTTGTAGCTAACACAGCATGCRCTGTTACCTAGAGTATTAACATTTACTAAATTTAACACAGACTGGTATTACTAGCCTGAGCTTTGCTTTACAAAGAAAAGACTGCCTTTGTGTAGTAGGTGTTTTCTTCCTGAACACGTCCTTTTCTACAAGCTAAAGGAATGGTGCTAGGATATTCTATTTTAAAAAACATTTCTGAAGTATTTTTAGCTAACACAAACTGTAGTGTTTCGATTATAAAGAATACAATTTGCTTAAAATAGTCAACTAAAAATAAATTCCAGTCTAGAAAAGCTTCAAAAAGTATATTTTGCGTTGGAGAGAGATGTCTTGTAGCCTAGTCTGAGTTTGTACACTCGGGATATTTTTGTTGCGGAGTTTTAGTCTCTGGCTGTAATTTGCTGTCTCGGAACTAAACAGTTGGTTCAGCAGAAGAGAAGCGTACCAAAAGAAGGTGAGGCTTCCTCAGGCTGAGGCTTTTTTGAACTTTGTGTCATAGGTAGGTGTTTAAAGAAAATAATGTTCTTTTGAGAGAAGGTGAATTACTATTTATTTTCAAATAGTCTGGATATTTCTGGCTGCGTGTTGGGTGTTTGCATGATGTTTAGATGTGGTATTATTTTGAGTTCTTCCCTCGTCCTTTTCCTTCTGGCAAAGTTTTTTCTGTTTGCGTATTTGCAGGTCTTACGTAGCGTATACCCTTTTGATGAAGTCAGAGTGAGCAATTTATTTTGAGGATGCAAACAGGATTTTTGTTGTTCTTTTTGCCACTTGTGCCAATCTGTCTCCTGTTGCCAAATGCACACTATATAGGTCATTCCAGCAGAAATCTTTGCATTAACAAGCAAAGAGCAAAGCCACACTGGTGGTGTTATGTGTTTATAGAATCATAGAATCATTTAGGTTGGAAAAGACCTTTAAGATCATCAAGTCCAACCGTAAACCTAACACTGCCAAGTCCACCACTAAACCTTATGCCTAAGCACCACATCTACACGTCTTTTAAATACCTCCAGGAATGGTGACTCCACCACTTCCCTGGGCAGCCTGTTCCAATGCTTGACAACCCTTTCGGTGAAGAAATTTTTCCTAATATCCAACCTAAACCTCCCTTGGCACAACTTGAGGCCATTTCCTCTCGTTCTATCACTTGTTACTTGGGAGAAGAGACCAACACCCRCCTCTCTACAGCCTCCTTTCAGGTAGTTGTAGAGAGCGATAAGGTCTCCCCTCAGCCTCCTCTTCTCCAGGCTAAACAACCCCAGCTCCCTCAGCCGCTCCTCATAAGACCTGTGCTCCAGACCCTTCACCAGCCTCGTYGCCCTTCTCTGGACATGCTCCAGCACCTCAGTGTCCTTCTTGTAGTGAGGGGCCCAAAACTGAACACAGGATTCGAGGTGCAGCCTCACCAGTGCCGAGTACAGTGGCACGATCACCTCCGTACTCCTGCTGGCCACACTGCTTCTGACACAGGCCAGGATGCCGTTGGCCTTCTTGGCCACCTGGGCACATGCCGGCTCATGTTCAGCCGGCTGTTGACCAGCACCCCCAGGTCCTTTTCCGCTGGGCAGCTTTCCAGCCACTCTTCCCCAAGCCTGTAGTGTTGCCTGGGGTTGTTGTGACCCAAGTGCAGGACCCGGCACTTGGCCTTGTTGAACCTCGTACAGTTGGCCTCGGCCCATCGATCCAGCCTGTCCAGATCCCTCTGCAGAGCCTTCCTACCCTCAGGCAGATCAACGCTGCCGCCCAGCTTGGTGTTGTCTGYRAACTTACTGAGGATGCACTCGATCCCCTCGTCCAGGTCATTGATGAAGAGATTAAACAGAACTGGCCCCAACACTGAGCCCTGCGGAACACCRCTTGTGACCAGCCACCAGCTGGATTTAGCTCCATTCACCACAACTCTCTGGGCTCGGCCGTCCAGTCATTTTTTTACCCAGCAAAGAGTGTGCCCGTCCAAGCCATGATGCTCCAGTTTCTCTAGGAGGATGCTGTGGGAACCGGTGTCAAAGGCTTTACTAAAGTCTAGGTAGACTAGACACACATCACACACACAAAATGTCTTTCTGAGCACTTTTATTACTTCCTTATCTATTCTGCCTTGCTCAGAAGTGGTGCGTAAGTGAGTATGACGGGCTGCTGTGCTTCATCTGATGTAACTATAGTGGAGGGGGGGTACCTCCTTTTTTGGCAGCAGYTTCGCACTTATATTGGATTAAGTGTAATGTGAAACCATACCTGAAATAATTGGTTTTATGCTTCTAGAGGTTTTCATGGGGACATATGAGGTTATTAAGATGCATACACCCCTTCACAAGGAAACAGTTGTTGCTCATGTTTTGAAATGTATGTTTTTCCTTTGCTGGCCCACCTTTGAAACTGGTCATCTTTACAGAAACCTGGAGCAAAGGCTGCTTAAAAGCTTGGCATTTGTTTCCTAACCTTGATGCCTCATCCCAATGTGTTGTAGCTACAGAATAGCTTGTTTCTTGCTCACGGCTCACTCTGTACACCCTCAGGCATTGAAGTAGAAGCTTTTGGAGCACATGCCTATCCATGCAAAGAACAGTAGTTGTTGCAGAAACCTAAAGAATGCTGCAGTCACAAAAGGGTGCCTTTGTTCACTAGTGTTCATAAATCGAATTGGTGATGCTTATGCCCTGTAACTACTCAGGGTTTTAATAAAAAAAAGGTTATTTCTTAAGGAGCAGGCCTGTTTTTGTGGCACTGGTGAGCTCAAACCAAGCAGGAGGAAGTACAGCAAACATCAACAGAGGTGTGAGAGGAGAAGCATCTCAGACACGTCGTGACCGTTATAGCAGCAAGTCTCCGCAGCCTCCCCRGGGAAGCGGCAGAAGTTCACAGTCATAGCCTGAAGTTGGGTGGAGGGAAGATCTGGCATTTTCACTGTCCTCGGTGAAATGAAGGGGCCCTGAGGGAGCACTGTGGGTAGTGAAGAGCCGGTGATGCTGCGAGGCCAGGCCGTGTGCCCCGCAGGAAGCGGGCAAGCAAAACGAGCGGGGAGTTGTTTGTACCRGGGAAGGACGGCTAGCGGAGAGTGTATTTTCAAAGACAGACTGAAGCAAAAGTACTTTCAATTCACTAATTCATGTCTATGCCGAACTTAAAAGTCATTCTCTAATCCGCTTTCAGTGCTCTAGGGACTGATAATAGGGATGCTGCGAACAGCCCTGGCCGATCCTTGCTGCAAAGGGTTAATTTTGAATCATGAAACAGGCTTAACCTTTACTTTTTTGGGGGGTGGTGGYTGTGGAGTCCTCCCTGCTGCTTATCTTTGATCACATGAGATTTGAGCAGGTAGTTTCAGAGATGCAGTGAGTGGATAGTGTATGTTTTAAACAGCCCAGCTGAAGAAGCACATCGATGAGGAAAAATCGCTGTGCAGATGAGAGCAGGAGGCAGGGTTGCTTGCTAACCTTTATAGTCTGGTTTTGGGCGAGAAAGCGTACGTTTTGTGCAGAACAGCAGCCAACACAAAGCGTTTTTCTCTGGCCGCATGTGTGGTTTTGGTGATAGAAACGTACTTGGTTGAAATTAAAATCCCATTCATCCTGTGCGGGAGTCCTCCTGTTCCTTCAAGCAGACGGGCTTTGCAAGGCAATCGGAGTAATTTTGGGGATATACAGGCAGATCTATACAGGACCTTCATTCTGGAGAGATAATTGTTCATAGGTATGAGGAAATATGTGTGTTCAATAGTCTTTTAGTTCCAGTTCACAAATTATAAGCACCATAATAAAAAAAAATTATAAACACCATGTTATATTTGCCATTAAGGAGATGAAAATAAGCAGTAAGAATGGCTGGTGTTTTGTGTTGTTTGGGGAGGTGGGGCTTGGATAATGAGGACATGGACAATTTTATGCGGAGTTTAGGGAGAAAATTGCTGAATGTTACTTTTGTTCTCTGTTGTCGTTAGGGGACGTGTGTATGCTTATACAAACACTGCTGAGATTTTCAWTTTTTTTTCTTCTATTTTAGCCACAAAATTGCGGAAGTTTAAAATACAGTAACAAACCTCTTCTTACCCAACTATTTAAGTTTAATGTCCGTGAAAAAGAAGAGGTTTGCCAATTACGTGTTTCATCCACACTGAATGATAACTGTGCTTTCCTTAAGTCATAACAGTCAAGCCTGCCATGGAGTGACAAGACCTGGCTTTTCCTTCAGTGTTATTTGATACGCGTTTCAGTTTGACATTATGTAAATACTCTGCTATTAGGGAAGAAAATGACATAAAATTGCATCCTTTCGCAGTGAGGTTTTAAGTTCTTTCAGTAGCTTCTCTCCTTTTTGAAGCTGTAATAAAGATCATAATTAGAATCCCAGTTGCTTAAGTGAGAAATTAGCATGTTCTTAAATGCTGAGCTGAGCCAGGTTCCCAGCGAGACCCCCTCCGGGTATCTGTCCTGCCCCAAAGCGCTTTCCCTAATACCAATTTGCGTTCTAGATATATTAAAGAAAATCATATTCATTGCCACCTAGCAGTTAATCAGAGCCTTCAGATAGGCTTGGAATAATTTGCAGCTGACTGCCAAAACCACCTGCATCCGTGCATTTCCTACAGCCTTACCCAGGCATGCTCTAAAACTTATCAGTGTGTGTCAGTCCATCGCCTAGTACCAGGACTGAGACAAATTCACCCCATGCATGTCGTTCATTCTTACAAATTTGTCACAAGTACTACTTAACCCCACCCTGGAACTCCTTGTTTACTGTCCTCTAGGCTGTGGCCGAGGGAACAAAAATCTAATGGTTTTTACCAGCTATTTKCCCTGTCAAAAGTATCTTTCCCTAAAGGTTTTGATTTGTTTTTGTAGAACTGGGCACTAACATAGATACCTTATCTATTAATATATATTTTGCCATGTAAATAAGATTCTAGCAGATTGGAATAAATTAAAACCTTAATGGGGCTAAAATAAACCTCATTTGTAAATTAATTAAAAACAAGAAGCAAAGAACACTAACACTTAAAAAAAAAAGACATTTTCATGGTGCAAAATACAGATTTAATTTCCAAATAAGTGAATGGTAAACTGTAATTATATGATGTGCAAGAAAATACTTGGAGCATATGAAATAATAGTCACAGATTTTATAGTCAAGATGTTCCCTTTCTGATTTTCCAAATTGTCGCAGAAGATGCCAAAGGGTAAAACAAATAAAATACAGTCTTTGCAGTTGACCCAGGTAGGGATATGATATTGGTGGGAGATAGATTCAGATCTCTCTCTCTCTCTCTTTTTTTTTTTTAATGATTTATTTTTATGGTCTGACGTCTCTCCTGCAAGTTCTGCCTAACGTGCTTCTGATATGCTCTTGTTTCCACAGGCCAAGGCTGCAAGCACAAAGGAAGTTTGCTCAGTCCCAGCCAAACAGTCCCAGCACAACTCCAATAAAGATAGTGGAGCCGTTGTTACCCCCTCCCGCCACTCAGATTTCTGACCTCTCCAAAAGGAAGCCCAAGACAGAAGATTTTCTCACTTTCCTCTGTCTTCGAGGTAGGAGTCTTGCAGCAGCCTAGGGGGACAGTCTCATTCAAAGCACGAGCTGTAGCACCACACACCGAGTAGCAGCTAGACAAATGTACTGGTGCTACACTTGAATATATTGTGTGCATTTCAACTCTCAGCAATTTGACTGTATCTGCAGCAGGAGCATTCGAGTTCATGGTTGTAAAGACCATAAAATGAGGCCAGTAATAGTGCAAAAGGAAATTTCTTTTATGCTTAGCACTCTATTATCCTGAATGGGTTTTTGTCTAGCTCTTTTAAGTCCTCCCCATCCTCCTTTGTTTTGTCTGACTATAAACTGAAGAAGTGCTTAACTTGCCTGAGTACTTGTTCCTGCAAGAGGAGAAATCTGGTTGGAAATTCCCCTTCTCTACCTACTCACTGTCCTTTGTTGTTCACTCTGAGTGAGGCTTTTCATCTGACAGTGGGTGGAGGGGTTGCTGTTGTTCTTAGCTGCCCCAGGAGCTGGATTGTTCCCATGGTGATAATTAAAACAGGTGAGCTCCTCCACTCTGCCATCCAAGTGCAGATGAGGCATCTGCAGTTGTACAGCGAAATACCCAAATTATCTCACAGTAAGAGGTGCCTGAGCCTGGCTGGAGCTGTATGGTGCATGTCTGRGATCACTGGTGTGTGTCTGTGAGCCTGCATGTCAGACTTGGGGACCTTAGCGTGAGGTACAACTGACTGTCCAGATTAAGCTAAAGAAGGAGACCTTACCTGAATCGTCATTTTTCTTGGGATTTTCCATGGCCCTGTGTCCCAAGTCATGTACTGAAGGATAGCATCTTTCAGTTTAATCTCCCAGTTGTCATATTAGCTCTTGTGGTATGTTTCTCTTTTGGCTGGTGCCCCCCCACCCCCTTAGCTAGTCTCTGCTCCATCCGTGATGTTCTGGAATGATGACTCTCACTGTTGTTTTGTCCCATTACCTGCTGAAAGGGTGTGCATTTGTGTTACAGATAGGGCTTGTCTGCGAAAGTCTTACTTAGTGGATTGAATCCTTCAAAGCTTGTATTTGAGTTCCCCTTTCCAGTTCTGAGGTCTCCGTTGCATCTGCGAGCAGCACTGGTCAACACCACCCGTAGCTTCCTGTTGAGGCTTTCTCACTTCAATGCAGCATGGTTTGATTTCTTTTTTTCTTCTCTTCCGTGAGATTTTAGGCTAGTGGTAGCTTTAGACTGGTTGCTAATTTATCTGTCTTGACTCCGGTCCAACATGGAGCCTCCATCCTGTTGGGACTTCTGGTAAAGTAGGTGGGTGGAAGGGATGGAGGGAGRTGGTTTGCTAGCTTTTGTGTTTGTTTAAAGGATTGCGAGGAGCAGAATCTAATGGAGTTTAAAGTGGCATCACAGTCCTCTGAAATTTAATCTGTGGAAATGTATTTCTAATTTAGTCTGCTGTGAGGTTGATCAGTCTGTTGGCAGCATGTCACTGCTGTGATCTGGGCCAACTGCCACAGTTGTTGGTGGGAAAATTCAGATGGGGGGTGTGTGTGTGTGAGCACACATGGCTGGATTCACACACTTGTTTCCACTGCTTGCTAACTAAGCGTGTGTTATTTATAGCTTTGAAGGCACTTGCACTTAAAGAAAGGCAACCCGTGTGGGGATGTGACTTACCTCCATTTTTATTTCCTACTGTCTCTSAGYGTCTGCTTTAACAATGCAAATGGGAAGCACGGGTACTTTTGTCCTATTCCAGTGCTTCATTCAGAAGGTTTGTTGGGTTTTTTTTWATTTTAATCAGTGGCTGTTTAGCTCTTGCACCTGTAATTTTCTTCTTTGTTATTCATCTGCAGAATAATTGATGTTTTGTACTGTCAATTAAGAACTTGCAATTCATTCCTAATTTCTTCAGTATGCAGGAGTACTCATATATTTCAGACAACACGTGCGTTCAGACGGCAAGATCCCAATTACAATTATATTAAAAACCACAAGGGAAAATCCGCTCTGAGTGCCACACATGGCATGTTCTTGGTCTGCTTAAACAGGCTGAAGAAAARCAGATAGGGGAAGCTGTCAGCTCACTATTTCAGCACCTCCACAATCTTATGGTTCCATCAACCCTGTATGAAGCCTGGAAAGAACCAGTAAAAACAGGGGGGGAATCTTGACGGRCATCTGCTACCTGGATGCGTTTCTGTGGAGGAGCAGGAGAGCGGCTGTGGCTTGGAGGGAGAAGGAGCGGGGTTGTTGAGATTGGTATTAGCATGCTTCTGGCTTCAGTGTCTGAACTGCTGTGTCCTTCAGGAGGTCCTGGCTGCCTGAGATTGTGCCCATTTGGTCCCTTGGGAGGTTAAGCTCCAAGTGGTTGTTTCTTTTGATGTGCCTATTGTTTAAAGGAGGTGGAAGCTGGTTCTTAGTATGCTTGCAAGGAGTTCATGTAGCAGCCCRCTGGTACGTCCAGCTCCAGAAGGGTCCCACAAGTGGCCATTCAGGGCACCGGCAGGCTTAGCTTGGTGCTGCTCTTCTGGTGGTACCCAGTGAGCTTGGAGAGGGAAGAGCCAGCAGCTTACTTAAACCCTGCATAGGGAAGACTTGTGATTTTTTTGGAAGGGGTTTGTTTTGGTTTTGAACCTCTGTGCTATTATTTATTGAAGTGTGGAGGGATTCAAAATTGCTTGCATGGTGGGACAGGTGGTTGTTCTGACTTCTGTTCAGGKATCTCTGTCCAGCCCTGGCTGTTTGCGCTTTCATGATGAAATGCGRCATACAATTATATGGAAATAAGAGCACGCTCACAGGGTGTAAGTTCAACACTTTGAAAACTGTTTAGTAGTAAGTGTAGTAGTGATAAAATCCAGGACAGTAGATCCCCATGTTTGTGTAATTTTTAAATTTTTTTTTAATTTATTTTTTTTAAGTTGGGATTCTCTTAGGTCCTAGTCCTTCAAAATGCTCTGATGATACAGTCCCTGCATTCATGATCAAAGCTTTTCTTTGGCAAGGGAGTCTTCTCCAGGACTGGTGGGAAAACAGCTCTATGGTCATGTGTCTGTCCTTGTCCCACCACACCCAGCAGCAGTGTCAGAAGCACAGTGTCAATTTGTGCACCATGTTGCGTGTACTTTCATTTTCTGTTTTTAAACAGAGAAATTTAAAAAATCCCGTCACCACTACAAGTTCACTCTTCAGTATGCTGGGGGGTTTATTTTAAGCGGCAGCAGCTGAATTCTGTGAGTGATGGAGCAGTACTATCATGCGACAACGTGGAAGAAAGGCACTTGATGTGTGTAAAGTCCCGTACTTAGGAAAAGTCCCATTTACCTGGCCGCCTGCTATGTGTCAGAAGATCTAATGGATCAAATCATTATTTTTTTTTAGCGTCCTGTAATTTCAAAGGGAGATAATTTAACCAGGATGACCTGCTTGGTTTTGTTATCCAGAATACTATGGGCTTTAGACATATTTTTAATTAGTTTGTTTTTTGAACTATTGATTTGATAATACAATGTACTAATTACTTCTTAAAAGGTAAGTGGAGCAGAATGAAAAAGCTGTAACAGTTGATGAATATCTGAGCACCCTGGAATACGTCTAACTGACCAGACTTGGCAAGGCTCCTCTGCTTTCTATTATTTTAAAATCCTTTTTTTTTTTTTTTTTTTAAATTATTTTTTATTATTGTTATTAAATTGTGACCTAGAATTTCCAACACAAGAAGGAAGGGAATAGCGCAGATATCTCTGAAGTGTTTGTATGCAGCATTCTTATCTTTAAATAGCTTCTTTGAAGGAGCCTGTATGCCCTTTGCCAGAGGCATAATTAGTATCTTTCAGCAGCACGCGTAGTAGGTACGAGTGTCATCTCTGTGCGGTTTTACAACAGCTTTCACTTTTACTATATTTTCTGCCTCTGATCAMATTTTTCTTAATAGATTCCGTTACAGTGCGTTTAAGTTACCTTTACTCTCCGTAATTATTTACAGGTTAAAAATATTGCGAGTGGAATAATATAGGGCTAAAGGGGGAAGGAGAAACAACTCCCTGTGAGCAATAGATCTTTGGCAAAAGGTGATAACAGGAAGGCTATGATTAGGAGCCTACATTTTAAGAAGTTTTCCCATGATCGATTTTCTAATTAAGCCGGGCCTCTGGGAGTTACATGCTAGAGAATTTCAGGGATTCCTAAATAAAGATGGTTTAATTGAGATCTCACAAATTGAGTTTTCAGGCTCTTCTACCAACTGTTCTGCAAAACGCGTGACTGTTTGTTTTCTTTGAGTACTGCAATGACTTAACGATCTGATGATTTATTACAATTGGGCAAAACCAGAATAGAAAATCTCACTATAGCATGTTTGTCGAAACTTCAGTAACTTCTAAATCTCAGTGCCCCAGTCCTCTCGCAGTTTGCTCTTATACAGGCTTTTTATTTTTTTAAACACCCTATTTGGGTGGTAGGCTCGGGGGCCTTTGATCCCAGTCTTTTCTCTCGGGTCTTAATAGGAGGAGTTGCCTGTGCCAGTAGATAGCTGCAGAGGTTTTCCATTACAACGGGAGAGCCCCCAAAATCAAAAACTTAGGCGCTCTTAATTTTGGGCATGTTAGAAAACAACTGTTAATTTGCCTAGTTTTTAACGAGGCAGAAGGTATGCTTGCCTGGTAGGTCAGTATCAATAGGTACACTGGACTTTGAGAGCCAGTGACTGCATCAGTCACATTCTTGAAGCACCAGCCTTCCAAACGAGCACGTTCCCACCGTGGAGRCATGCTCACCAGATCAGAGTAAGCGCATTAAATAGCACAGCAACTTGATTAGGCTGGATGCAAAGCAATGAAATGCTGACACTGCCCAAACACGTGAGCTGCTTTGCAGTCTGGGTTAGTTTTTGTCATTCCAAAATAATATTAAACCATGCAGATGWACAAGAATTTGTTTAAAATACTGGAAAAAGACTTTTTATCGATTTTGTTGTTAAATCATTTGGTATTTGAGACTAAAATTTTAGGATGGATTGAAAACACAAGAATAAACTTCGGGGTGTTGAATCTTCATTGCACAAACCATTTAATAAAAGTAAGTTTGCATTTAGTAACTGTAATCTCACAATTTCAAAGTTCTTTTCTGAAATTAGGAATAACATTGGAATGTAAAATATGAGATATTTCTCATATGTGCAACCATTTAGGCCACCTGTGGAATATGCTGCTCTGGGCTGGTAACTCTCGCGGTGGCTTAGGACAAGAGTAATTTAATCAGTGTTGGCAGGGAGAAGTGAATATGCGGGCTCACAGTGAACAGCACGTGTATGAAGTACTCAGAGAGACCCTGGCAACCAACACCATGGCATTATTTCTTCCCAGGGGATGGGAGTGCTGCTGGAGGGCCACCGCTCCAGGTGTGCGGCGGAGGATGCGTCTTTACATCAGTGTGTGCCTAACTGGGAGATTTAAGAGATGGGAAGAGCTGCTGAGTGCAAGATAGAGCAGCCTGTGTGTAGTACTACAGCTGAATCAAAGTTTTTCCTTGCTCTTCCAGTTTTGGGGCATCTTTCTGATGTTAATGATTCTGATATCTACCCCTGCAAAAAGCCACAGGATGAAATTAGCTCATTGAAACGGGAGACTAATCTTGCGGTTCAGCCTTTGTATTTACCACAGACTCACTCCAAGTCCCTCGGTGAGCTGCTTAGTTTTTCCGTAAAATGAGGGTAAATGTTTAACTCTGTATGTAGGTATTGGCGTAGCTGGACGTTGATTACGGATGAGCTACTGGCATAAAATCCGAGTCCTGCGATAGCGCAGCAGCAGCGCTTCAAAACCTCGCTGCCCACAGTTTTCAGTGCCCAGGTGGGCAATGTAAAGTATTCTGGCAAAGGCAATTCCTGCCCTTCCTCCCAGCGAGAAACCTGTGAGCCTACTTCTGTAACCTGTGAACCTASCACAGGTTCAGTGCTCCCAGGAAGACTTATTTTGTGCTAGGGATGGGGCTCAGGATCTCTGGGGTATGAAACACAAGCCTGGTAGCCTTTTGGGAACGGCAGCGCGGTGCTTTGGGATTTGCAGGCTTGTCTTGTTCATGGTGGAGGGGAACAGAAAGTCGGGGGTTGAAGTGTATGTGGGAAGGGCTGGTATTGAGGTTCACTGCCAAATCTGGCCAGGTTAGTGGAGGTAAATTGCTTTGAGATTGTCAGATATGAATTGTAGATATGAGAAGCACTCTACTTGTTTTTTTAATATTCAGTAGTCCGTTACTCTGGTGTGTGTTTTGTTAACTTTGGAAAGTGAACCTTTTATTTTTTTCCTGTAGATTCACACATTTCCCCATCCTTACTCCATTTCCCTAGAAAAGGAACAATTTTSTTTGGCTTTTTGGTTTTAGCTCTACTGCTTTGAAGAATGGACTGAGAAGAAAATGGGTTTTATGTCACTACACTAGCYGATAAGTTAGCCGTAACACTAAGCATCTTGTGATTCGTACAACGGCAGAGGAAGGGGGAGTTTGAGCATGTGTTTGAGAGCTCTGTTTTATTTCTGTGCTTGGGATGGCCTTTTCCTCTCCCTGGCTCGGGCACCAGGGAGTTCCCTCTGGGACTGTTCCTGCAGGTGGAGTCAGGCAAGTGAGATACAATTGCTCTTTCCTATAGAGTTTATGTGGTTCATTCTTTTTTAGCCTTACTCCGTAAARCGACCGTAAAGCACGGGCATAAATTACATTTATTTGCACTTCAGGGACTTGGTGCTGTCCTGCCAAAATGTAATAAGTAGGACATACAATAAATGAGAAGCAGGCCCTAAATTTTAAGCATTGAGATGCCAGTACMTCGGGAGCATTTGGGAGGCAAGGTTTTTCCACCTGCATAGAGCCCCCAGATGGGGCCATGTGTCCGAGGAGAAGCCAAACCCTGGACGTGGCTCGTTGTAGAGCTTGGCATGCCGCGTGTTTATCGGGGCAGGCTTAAGTCCCGCATACCTTCACCTGCCTTGTGCTTAAATCTTTCTGATGTCTTAAATTGTTTTAAGATTTTTCCAAAGCACATCTGGGTTATGTTTAATTGTTAGGAAGAAAAAAAAGAGAGGAGCTAGAGGGGGAGTTGGTGTAAATAATTCATGGAGAAGAATCCTCCAATTTTGCAGAAACCACAGCCCAAATTACAGAGAAGGCTCTTGGATTGAGATGATTTTTGTTGTGGTTGTAACATACCAGGGTTTGAATCCTGTCCAGATGAAAACATTTGGTTTGTACTTCAGTAAATATTGCAGAAACACTGCCAGCTAATTCTGAAGAGTAATGAAATAGTGCTTTTGGCAAAGCGCATGCACTTTCCATGCTTCTGATTCCACTCTTCAGATCCAAATTCAGAGKTTTTTTTAAATGTTTAGCTAATCCAAGACAAAAGTTAATGTACTTTAATGAGAAACAAAACACACCGTAATTTAGGAGGGAAAATTACACATTTGTCAAATAAAAAAATTTAATAACCTCATTAGTAAAATAAAATGGCTGAAAAAGAGTATAGTTTATTCTATTAATCAGGCACTTGCTGCTGAGGTCAGCGCATCTGTATGTACAGGTTGCGTAAGCATCAATTCTGCCTACTGCTAGTAGCAAGCCTGAATTTTGCACATGCAAAGGGTAACATCTTTCCGAGAAAACTGCTAAAAGCGGCACCATGACTTAAAACCCCATATTTTACTTTGTCCTTATTGTTGTATAAGCGTCAAATTATTGTAACAGAGGACATAAAATACATTTGTCATCCTTTCATATGCATTAGGCAACACTTTGTGTATAGTTGTGGTAATTGTCTTTTCCTATATAGTTAGGTTTTCTTTTGTGTTGCTCTCACAATAGGAGGGAAGACAAAAATACTCAAGAGAGAATTTCAATAATGAAACTGCAGATACTGACGGAAACAGTTGCCAAACGTACTTCAAACCTCATTTTTTACAGAGCTGAGTATCCTCCCTTGTTGTAATAATTCATAGCTCATTCTAACCATGATGAGTGAATTTAAAAAAGACAACTCACCATTAATGATTTTCTCAAAATTTGCCATGCACAGCAGTATCTGATCACAGGAGCAGTAACTTCTTCTCTGATACTRGTGAGGAGAGGGTACCTGGGGTTCTGTTAGCTGTCTGAGCTTTCCGCATGGCTTGCAATCCCTTAGCCAGCCACGGCAATTTGTTAGGCTTTCAAAATCACACGACGAGGACCAGCTTTGGCGATTTGGCCTTCCCGCAGTGATTTGGAGGAGAGGGAGAGGGCTGGGAATTTCCCTCCAGGTTGCTGCCTGGCCTTGGCCATAGCTTTTCTGCTCTCGACTGTGAGTTAACAGTGACTTGTTAAGCAGGAAAAGGTGAGTGGCACATGTCCAGATCAGGGCAGCAGGTCGACAGCGCAGATGCCAGACAGATACTCCTGTTAAAGCTGCTCAATACAAGGTGTCCTTCCCGCTTTACTGGATTTGTTACTGTACATATTTAATGTCAGTAATTCTTTCAGTATCTTCCTTCTCCCGGTGCTCCTGCAGCCTGTGTCCGTCTGCTAACTTCTCTCTCGCCGCTCACCTCTTTCTCCAGCCCCGGCACATCTGAGCCCTTCCCTTCTTCTGCTCTGCTGCTGCTGCTGCTGCATGTCCTTTCTTTCAGCTTCTCCTTCCTTCCCAATGTGCTGCGATTGCCTCGTCCAGTTCTCTGGTGATGGCACGTGCTTTTATGCAAATATTGATGCAAAACAAACCAACTGTCTTTGGGGCACGGGGGGGCGTTTAGGAAGTGTGTGCCTASACATCATCAGGACAGAACGTAAAACGTGCGGCTCCTACATGAGATTGGAAGCATACTGCGTTTCATGTTTTGTTTAATAACATAAAGTGATGTATTAAGCTACACATTCAATAAGAAAAAGCATGCATAGACATTTTCCAAATCTTTACTTGAGAGCTTGKAACATTACATTACAGTTACAGCATTTATTAATGGACTTTAATTTCCTTAGTCTGGGATTTTAATCTGAATCAGTTCCCTGATCCAATTCACCACATGGCCCCACAAAAAAATTATACTGCCACAGTCGAGGTAGTGGCACAGGAATAAGAACAAGAGGCCAGRTGGAGGTAGATGCTCTGTAGACCATTTTTGATGCCAAGAAAAATGTCCAYACAGCCACAGACAGTCTAGATGGCTCCTTGTATGAAATGTCTTCTAAATAAGAGGTGGGAAGTCAAATTTTATTTTCTAGATTACCATCAGATTTGCTGAGTGAGCGGGTTTTTCAGGCACCTGCTGATGGGGTGCGYGGCAGGGTGGGTTCCTCAATGTGGAGGGCTGCTCGTGCGCTTTCCCCCGGCACCGGAAGGCTGCTCCCCTGCGCTCCCCCTTCGTCCGCTGCAGGGCCCATGGTAGCAGCTGCCTGCACAACTTGGGGTCTGCCGGCACAGAAGGAGGCTTGTAAAATTCAATACAGCCACAGGCTCTCGTAACTCTTGCAGATTTTTCTGCTGTTTTCTTGGGGATGGAAAGCGAGGAAGGGGGGAATTATATACCTAAAGTGCTGAGACCTGGCATGCACCACCTCCCAGGCACAGATGTTGCCCTCTGTCCAGAGCGTGGCAGCTCTTCTTTTTTGCTGTTGGTTATTAATTAAATTCTAATGTCGCTCTTTAGATTGCCCTGGGTAGGCTTTGAGAATCACGCCTTGGTGTTGGGGAGGGCAAGAGGAAGAGGAGGGGATGATTGCTCATCCTTACTCTTGCTGTCTGGCTGGCAAAATATGTGCAAGAATGAACTGGCATAGCTGCCCCGTGAGTTTCTGTTGCTGAGTGCGTCCAGGTAAAGACAAAAATGTGTAGAATAATGTGTCATAAATTAAAAAAATCAAGCAACCACCTACAACTGTATGTTCTGTGAACGTGTGTGTATGTATGCGTCTGGTGAACCTGCAGTTTTGCTGATTCTCATGCCATTTTGGAGGGTTTTTATCATCTTGCTGTCATACATCATTTTCATGATAAATATCTGTTATACGTGGAGAAATCTGAGAGCAACAACTCTCAACAAAGTCTGTCTGTAAGGAAAACCACCGTGTTCTTAACTTGAGATGAAGACAGGCCAGATTTATGAGGAAGGGCAATATATTTTGTTAGACCAACTAATACAGCTGGAAAAAACAAACCAGCTCTTGAGCGCACATTCTTCTGCACATCTCCAATGGTCTTAGACATTCGTGGCTACAATAACACTACTTAATATTGTTTATATAATTTAGCAGTTTTGAGTAACAAACAGGGTCCAGTGTAGAGGTAGGCTATGGCATCATATACACATCCCTGTCTGGTCTTGGAGACGAGGGATATTTAGGACAGGAGTCTTCATTATAATAAAGAAGGTGAGTGATCACCTAGCTTCCACTCTTAATGGTGCAGCTTCACTCATATGACCTACGTTAGTTCTTCAGTCATGAGAAGTCTGAGTTTTGTTTCTATAAAAGGAGTTTTGGGGGGTTCTCTTAGCTCTTTGCTTGGTGTAAACCACCACTGCAGGTCAACTGCTTGCACTTACTATGTTAGGTGTTGCCTAATCAACGTAATTGTCACTCTCTTAGCTTGAATGAAATCATAGTGTACTTACAGGCTTGTCTTTCCTTCAGTTTGCTCATAAAGGGAATTTGCAGTATCTTGAGCTTGAGCAGCCTATTTCAGTATTTTAAACTAGTGTTTTCTCAGCCTTTTGGACATGTTTAGCTACACAGACTTAAAGTGAAAATGGTTTTAACCAGCTCAACTCATAGGTGTGAACAAATTCTCAGTATTTGAGGCTATTCCAGAACTGAAATCTTACTATAAAAGATGATGATAAAAATAGTTCCAATATAAAAAGTAAGCAGGAAAATGCAAAGCTTCTAGATTTCTTTCAGTGTCTTCCATCCATATTAATGCTTAAATAGAACAAACATGCGTGAGTCCAGCCTTCTTTTTCTTTCTTTCTGTTTTGCAAGTCAGCTTTAACAAATATGTAGGAAAAGCTGGGAGGGAGGAGGAGGGGAGGAGGCGACCTAGAACGCCAGCTTTTCTGCGAGGTCTCATATTGCAGARCACTTAGATCAGTAAAGTGAGGGCTAGCAGGACTCTCCTGTGTTATTGGACGTTGCTAGTCTAATTTCTCTGGAAATGTACTTCCCAAACAGTCCCAGCTGTCCCAGGAATGCAGTTTAACCATTGTTGTTCATAGTTCTCGATTGGAAAGAATTAAAAAATGTCATTCTGACCAAAGATTTATGCACTGAGATTACAACGATTGAATACCAGGAGTTACGTGAAGTTTGTGTCTGCTCTCGCTCTTGGGTTAGACCCTCCCTCCTTTCTAAGCAGAATGGCACAGTACTATATTTTATTCTGTGCTTAAAAAAAAAAAAAAAGAAAAGAAAAAAGATTTTTTTTTTAATAACAATTTTTGCGTTATATATAATTTTTTTTTTTTTTGCTGGTTGCTGTTGAAAGCAGCTGACAAAAAAGCTCAGGGATGTGGAACTCTAGGGAAGATGAGGCTTAGAGAATAGACGCTATATCTGGTCTCCTGTTTTAGTGTTTCAGAAAGATAAAGTTTCTGACTATTTCTCTAATTATAATAGATTTCAGTCTGTGTTTGAATCGAATTTTGAGGGTCCCTAACAGTAAGTTTCCTTTACTGCCATTATTTGTCGATGCATTAATGCACTGATGGTGCCAGACTTCAGATCCTGATTAGAACTGATGCACAGTGCAGATCTGCAGAGCTAATAACTTCTGAATCCATACCTTGGATACCCCATCCAGACTTGGGTACCTAGATGGAAGAAAGAAGWCAATTTATTTTTCAGGCAGCACTGTCCTTGAGTAACTGTTTCGGAGTCTTCTAGTTAATGGCTGTTGAGACTTAAAGCTCCCCTCCAAGCAGAAGAATTAATGTGCCTCTCAGCACCTTTTACCTACTATGGCTGGTTGCTTAGAGTGTGCCAAAAAGTTCTGGGCTTGCATAAAAAACGCAAAAGTTTTTGTTTCTGTAAATTGCTACAGCTCCCATGCCTTGAAATATGTCAGCAGTCTTAATTTGGTCATTAGTCTATATAAATGTGAAAGTTGTGGCATGCGAAAGACTTTCCCCCTAGGTTAACTGTATGTGTCCATACATTTATGTCTAGGTTGGATGGATTAATACGTACGTTATTTCAGGGGGGCAGAATCGTCATGCCCTGGGTGCCGCTGTGCTGTTTCCCCTAGCTGTCCCAGGGCTGCCACCGACCAACAGCACGGCGTGCCGACGGGGAGTTTCTCTCTGCTTCCTCCCAAGGSAGCTGCAGTCCCAAAGGGGCCATTATAGAGGCCAAGAGCAAAGGTCTTTAAAGGTGGGGGCTAAGCCCCACACAGCCGCTCGCTCGCTCCCCCCCTCCCCGTCCCCCCCGTGGGATGGGGGAGAGAATGGAAAGGGTAAAAGTGCAAAAACTCATGGACTGAGATAAAGACAGTTTAATAGGTAATGCAAAAGCTGCGAGTGCAAGCAGAGCAAAAGAAGGAATTCATTCGTTACTTCCCATGGGCAGGCAGGTGTTCAGCCATCTCCAGGAAAGCAGGGCTCCATCACGCRTAACATTTACTTGGGAATACAAATACTGTAACTCCAAAAGACCCCCCCCTTCCTTCTTCTTMCCCCAGTTTATATGMTGAGCATGATGTCATGTGCTATGGAACATCCCTTTGGTCATTTGGGGTCAGCTGTCCCGGCTGTGTCCCCTCCCAGCTTCTTGTGCATCCCCAGCCCACTCGCTGGTGGGGTGAGAAACAGGAGAGGAAAAATGCCTTGACGGTGTGCAAGCACTGCTCAGCCATAGCCAAAATATCCCTGTGTTATCAACACCGTTCCCAGCACAAATCCAAAACATAGCCCCATACCAGCTACTATGAAGAAAATTAGCTCCATTCCAACCAAAACACTTAGGAAAGGATGGTTCATTGCAGAAAGAGCCTATCCTGGTTTTTGTGTCATATTTAGATTTCCATTCATTAAAATGTAATTTGTGTAGTTAAAAGTATTTTGTACAAACCTGATGGGAGCAGAAAATATGCAACCCAAAAATAAGCTTTAGTTAGTTGTTGGCAATGGCAACACCAACAGCTCAAAACCAAACAAAACACAAAATTGCTGTTCTGAAGAGCTTGAAAAGCCAGAAGTGTTTCCTAAGGAAGCATCAGCCAAATAGCCGCTACCTTGTGTTGTTGGTCTGTAGCCCAGCTCTCTTYGTCCTTTGTTTTATTTAGCTACAGGAAAATAATTGAAGCAATGAGTCCCCATTCTCCACTTCTATTGACTTTCTATTTTTTCCCTTTCTTCACCAAAAAAATCTTTTCGTGAATAAGTAGAAGGCTCCTAGGGCACCTGTCCCCCCAGGGGATAGACAGAAGACTCATTTTGAAGTGGAAACTAATATTGGGCATAAGGGAAAGTGTCTGTTAGCTGTCAGCAGTATTTGTACATTTAAAAATAGTTATTAGATTGCTACAGTCTTGTCATGTGTCCTGATGCAGTGCAGGGAAACCTATACACTGTTGCATGACACGCGTAAAAGAAATTCTGTGCAAGAGTTACATTTAAATTACAACCCTGTAATGTTATGAAGCTTGTGAATCTTCACTCCTCTCTCACTGAATTGCATGTTGTATCTTACCCGTGTGCAAACAAGGCAGGTTAGGGGGAGCGGCATGGGAAGTAAGCAAGAGATGAGAAGCAACATCCTCAAGAGGAGCACACGGGGGATCAGGAGTCCTTTGCTTTTTTCTCTCCTTTGCCAGGGACCTGCTAGGAAAAACCTCAGTGTCTTGGTTTTTCTCTTTGTTTAAAACTGAACCTGAATGCTGCAAAGCATTGTCTACAATACTGTAGAGGGCTGCAAAGCATTGTGAAGTTTAAATACTAATATTTTATTGTAATAATAACCTAAAAATATTACTGGGATGCAGATTGGTTTGTAAATGCTYTTTTTTCTTCTGCTTAGAAAAGCTGTAAGCTTCTACTTTGTACATTAAGACGTCAGTAAGGCACTTAAGCACATATTTGAAATTAAGCATGTGCATTAGTCCTTTTCTGAATACACAAAGCTATTAATTAGGGCTTGTAGCAAGACTGTTTGATTGTCTAAAGTATGAATAGAATGTGCCTGGGGGGGGTAGAACCCTGCTTTTCAAGCACGTATGTATCCTGTTGGTAAAAATTGATAAATAAAAAACCTCCAGTTAGTCACGCACTAGTGTGATCTTCCATCTCTGAGTCCCCCTCTTCCCTTGCTATGCATAACACTAAAGTAGGTTATGATCAATATGGTTAGTGCAGTAAGTGAACGTAATGATGCTAATGATCCATTTCTTTATAATGATCAGGTTCTCCAGCCCTGCCCAGCAACATGGTATATTTTGGAAGCTCTCAGGATGACGAGGATGAAGAGGAGGAGGAGGAGGAGACAGAGGACACAAAAACAGCCACAAACAATGCTTCATCATCATGCCAGTCAACCCCCAGGAAAGGAAAAACGCATAAACATGTACCAAATGGGCAAGGTAGGTCCTAAATAGTGCTGTTSTCCTGCACTGCTTAGTAGAGAAATTTATGAGCTGAATGTGCTTAATCCTTGTCCATCCTTCTGGTTCTGAGTGAAAAAGGATACAGGCCATAATGGGAAAATGGAGTGAGATGTAGTGTTAGCATCTTCTGCTTTCACCTGTTTCTCCTAAGAATCTGAACTCCATCTGTGGCGGAACTATAACTGCAGGGCTSGAATTATATTTTTATATATGCAATAAAAATACACACACACACACACGTACACACAGTCACACTCTCTGGCTTTTTTGAGACTGGTGTTTAATCTAGAATGATTTTATTTTATCAAAGTTAAATACAAGCATTCATAAGTGTTATCAAAACGTGTGACAGGGGCAACACTTAATTTCTCACATGCAATATTGATACCGCAATTGCAATAGGTTAAGATACTGCATTCATGTTGTTGATTGAAAGATTTTATGGAAGAAGCTTTTTCAAGTCAGTTATTTCTTTGCAAGTCAACAAAAGCTGCATTCGTTACAGAGTATTTCTGTCACGATGTCCTCATGCTGTATCTTGATAAATGGATCTATGTATGTTGCAACATCACCTAATGTAAAATGGAAGACCTGAAAGCCACGCTGAAAATTTTCTGAGCCTGCTATAATGCTCCCCTTCCAAAGTCCTGTGTGATGTGGTTCTCTCTCTGGCAAGAGCTGTTGTATCATAACAACTCTGTGCCCTCTCTGCCTGACATACCTTCAAAACGGAGCCTGTGCTCTCTGTTTTAGTTTACCATGTAAACTAAAGTATTAGTTTACCATGTATAACTAAAGTATTAGTTTACCTCAGTATTAGTTTACCATGAAAATCTTTCCTTCTGGTGACTGCCCATTCATCTCTCCTCCTCTTAGTAGGAGGACTGAGAGGAAGGTCTCTCTACAGTGCACTTTTTGAGAGATGGTTGTGACCCGTGCCTGCTTTTTTTTTGTTCTTTCGTGCTACTCTCTGCTCTGAAGAAGAGATTAATAGATCCCAATTACTTCACTGTGCTGGTCCTCATCTCTGCTTTTCAAAAGGGAGTTTTCTATAAAGGACGCCCTTGTTACATATACCAAAATTATTTTTCATGACAACATCTGAATCTGGTGGGGTTTTGTTTGTTTGTTTGTTTGTGTTTGGTTTGGTGTGGTTTGTTTGTTTTTTTTTTTTCTTCACACCCAAGCTCAAAAACTCTTTGTGAACCATTTGGGGGTTGTGAACCATTTGGGGTTGGACTAGATGACCTTTAAAGTTCCCTTCCAACCCAAACTGTTCTATGATTCTATGATTTGTGGAGAAGTGCAAGGGGACGTTATGCCTAATAGCATTTCAACTGTCAGCTGTGAGCAGGAGCCTTAATACTGTAAAAGTCATGGATCAAAACTTGGCACTTTGGATTGATTTCTAAATACACACACACACACATCCAAAATAACAGGCACAAAATTCTACATATGGAAAATGAGATTGCACGTTACAGAACTGCTGCCTTAGAGTTTTAAATGTGATATATCATTACAAAAGGAGCTGATCATGTTCCTTGAGAATGTCCCAGATGGCAGCCACTTTGAAATTAGCTCAAAACCAGAGACACCTGAAATCTTAATTGGGGGTAAATAAAGGCAAACTTAATGAGCCATCTAATGGCTTCATAATCTTTATCAATATAGATCAGAGTGAGCATAAATGAAGCTGCTGCTTTAATAGATCTGCAAAAGACCTTTATAAAATACATAGGAGACAACGTGAGATGTTTTGACAAAGGTGATGAAACAGGAATTCCCAGAGAAGGCAGCTTCTTCTTCATAATTGTAATTTCTTTTTTTCTTCTTCTCGCCYTTTTTTTTTTTTTTTTTTTTTTTTTAATTAAAATTTCCTTACCCAGGGGTATTCCCATTTTTCAGTGTCTGTTATTTTGGTTGACAGCCAATAGTATTTTTGTTTCCTGTGAATAAAGTAGGTTCTGGTTCATGTGTGTCTGTTTTAAATGAGACCACACACAAAGGCAGGCCAGGGACGGGTGCAGCAAATGAACTTAATCTAGCGTGAGAGTCTATTTTTAATGAATTAAAGTCTTTTGTTTTTAATATACAATGTGTAGTCAAGCACTTTGGACCTGAAAATGTTAAGCATTTGCTATGACATACAACAACAAAGGTTCAGCGCTTGATTAATGTCATTAGACAGTGTCAGATGATTGCTTTTTACTAAATGGGGGCCAGAACAACTTTCCTGGACAAAGTCATTTGTCAATATACTCTTCTGATGCCAACATGGGGTGTTATTAGGGTTGCACACCAAACTATTTGTTATAACCTAGCCTGTTGAGCCACCTTTTGGACAGCGAACTCAATGGAAAACGCCAAAGTATGAATATGAAGCACGTATAACGCGTGGCATAGCTTGCTGCAGGAACTGAAGTAATTGGCTCAACTGACTTGTCACCTTCCAACCTTACTGCTTACATAGATATATTTAAAGCATCRGATTATTACCTGTGCCTTTTCATCCTCCTTTCTTAGTACTTCTRATGCACTGCACACATACCCAGCTGTTAAAGAACGAAGTAAAATGTTTGGCAGAAGTGTTTATGCCCCACATTCATGGGAGTGTGGAAAAGGGATATGTAGCAATGCGCAAGTCTTTCCTTCGTGTAATATCTTAGTGCAGGCAGTGATAGTCTTGCAGTTAAACCGTTTTCTAAGATATTGCTGTGGTTGCCATAAGAGAAAATGGTAGAGCCGTGCTCWTGGAAATTGGTTTCATGTCATTGCCAAACTTCAGCTGATTAGGCTGGGTCTGACGTATGTTAAGTTAGCAGCAGAYAAAGGCTTGGATGTCATTGGTGGTGCTGTGTGCCTTGATTAGAAACTAGTATAAGTTCTGGGTAGGTATCYCTCATGTCGTGTGGGATGTTCTGCATCTAACTCCTACCGTTACTGTCTTTTTCTGCATGCTTAAACTTACAATGAACAGTTCTCACTAAGAGAAGATACTGTCTAAAGACTTTCAGTTTTTGTTTGCAAGAGAACTGTTCTCTTGTAATRTAGAGTAAAACGTGTGAGTGGTTCATACTTGCTTATGGATTAAGGTACGATCTCACAGTACATGTCATAGATTAATTCAGGTCGGAGAAGACCCCAGGAAGTCATCTATTCTTACCTCGCTGCACAATACCATTCTGACAAATTCAGCCATAAAATTGGCAGAGGTTTGTGCTTTTGATTACATATCTCTTTGGAGGAGGGGGAGATCTTAGAAGCTTTCTAAAACTTGATGTGGAATTTTGGTGCTAATCAGAATGGTTTTAATTGAGTTAAGATTTATAGTGGGGTTAAAACRGTGAAAGGCCAGAAACTAATCAGCTGAATCACTTGGTCTCCATATAGCTACTGACTTCAAAAGARTATTTCCCCAGCTGAGAAACCATATGGACATTTAGTTGGAAAAGAGAAATCCCTCTTGCTGTTTCAGTCAAGGATTTCACCTTTTTAAAGCACGTGGTTCCCTTTTAACTTCAGACCTTCTAAGTGAGTTTGTGGTGAATTTCAAAATTAAGATATGGAAAATTAGGGATGATATGTTACTGCATATTGCAGCAGATAGAGCAGAAGTTCGGATGACTGTGTTGTAATTGCAGCCCTGTTACTGACCCTTTTGAGTGTGGGTGTAGGAACCCCGTAATTCTCGGTGTTTAGATCCAGAACACTCAGCCATGGGACGCCTGCGTGCTGCTCAGATGGATATGCTTATTTTCCAGCTTGCTTTTTGTAYGCGTCTCAAATGACTATCAGTCTATCTGAGACTATTACATGGCTCTGAATGCAAGGAATTCAGTAGAAGAAGCAGGCAGGAGCATTGGCTTAAACAATGTGTTTTTTCCTCAGTGTAGCTTCCAGGTGTGGGGAGAAACTTCTCAACCACAGCCCGGATGACAGGGCGTCTTGCCAACAGAGAGGAGGAGACGCAGAGACATTGATCTATTAGAAAACTGACCTTATGCAAAGGGAGGAGGGCGTCAGTCATCAGCTGCTGCGGGCTGACGTGCAGGGAAAGCAGGTTCTCCGCAAGCAAGCAGTACTCTTGCTTCCCTGGGGGACAGGGAGGTACCGAGTCTAAATTACATCTCCCTGCTGCTCGGAGGAAATTCCAAGTTGTAGGTAAGAGGGTAGGCTTAGGTCTCTGTTTCTTTAAAACTAATTCTTTGAATTCCTCACAACTAAATAAATCCTACTTTGATTTCATTCTGTGGCACAATGGAAGGTTTTCTCTGCAGGTTCGTGAAGCAAAATGTTTGCGGGTGCCAAGTGTTTTGTTAGGCAGGCTGGTATCGGGAGCTGGAAGATGYAGTTAGGGAGTTGTTGGGTTATCGGTCCCGTCACAAGAGCAAAAGGGGATAGGCATGACTCTACTTGAAAGGGCTTGTGGACTGGAAAAGGGCCTCAGGAGGAGCAGCATACACAGATACAGTTGCGTAGACAACTTTGAAACTGCACACAGTTCCTCTAATAATGGTTGGCTAATTTCCTCAAGAAGGATGATTGCAGAATTGGGTATTTCTCACACCAGCACAGCAGTTCAAAGGYGGAGAGAAGTCTGGGCCAGCGTACCTGGGAATGTCGTGTTTGTCTTTGGATGCCTGAGACACACAATTAAGTTCTAATTTACATTTAGGAAAACAGAGTTAGCCATCATTGTTTGTAACCAGACTTCTTCATGAACAAGAGTCTTGTTTCCTTAGCTGGAGCAAACCAGCTCCAGGGTGTCAGAAAACCGACTGGGTCAGACACGGTTACTGGTCCGTKCTGTGTTTTGTTAACGTGGTCAGATAAAAACTGCTCTGCATGCCTTTTGCCTGAAATGAGCAGGGGAGAAAATTGTGTAGACGCCTTTTTTCTTGGGGCTCAAATTTCAAAACAGATCTGGCAGTAGTGCGTAATAAGCAGGCRTCGCTAGAAATACTATACTCTGCGTTAGTGCTGTCTTCCTCGCTTACCAGAAATACAGARGAATGTTTCGCTTCTCAATTTGCAATGGATAATTTAGCAGAGTAATTTCCTTACATGTGTAGTAACAAAGATGATGCAGGAAAAGATTGTAGATTTTTTTTTTTTTTTTCTTATTTCAGGATATAGTTCAATGCAGTGTTTGTACATCTTGGACTTAAATGGCATGTCTTTTACATACATCACTGTTTGAGAGTGTYGTGAGAAAATTCTAATTTGTGATTGCCATTCCTTATTTAGCTTTGGTTTTAACTAAATTCAATATTTGTGGGTGGGTACATAAGATGGAGTCTTAGGCTCATGCATCTTTTTCAGTGAAATTAATCCTGAAGAGGTAAACATTTAGAAGAAAAATATTTTCTGCATCCAGCTAAAATGCAGAATGAGAAAATTTCAGGCAGAGTGCTACAATAGTTAATGGGTAAGCAATTATTTTGATGATTTACAGCCTTTTGTTGAAATACCATGGAACCAGTAATTGTTGCAATAAACATTTTTGCACATTTAATTTTTCTGCAAAAATATGTAACATGAAAATTACCCGTTTTGCAGTAATTTACATATTTAAATATGCAAATTAGGCACAACACATTTGGGGATTTGTGGATTTTCAGTAGCTAGATGTATGACCTGTGGAGAAGAATAGGGGAGCTGGAAGTTGCTCAAAAARATTGAATTGTTATCCTGATGAGAGACTTGTGATAACAGATAGACACTTCTTGTATGGACTTGCTGCTTAGTGAGTGACCCTTTTGATGTTGTTTTTGTCATAATGGTTAGGTGAGAGTAATGAATTTGTGCTAAGGCGAGACACTTGGTATTGAATTTTTGCAAACGGTGGCGTGGTGTCTCATACCAATAACGCTCCTCTCAATGGCCCAGTATATTCCTCTGCGTGTAGGGTTTTGAGCTGTGTTACTGATAGTGTCAAAAAGAAATTCAGTGTTATCTGCTACGGTTCTCCTCTTTGACTTCCATTAGCATGCAGCTGTGGAAATTTTGTTGCGGAGTTGTCCACTGACGAATCGCATGGCGTTGGGTCAGGGCTGGAGGAGTGTGGGAACAGCGGTACCACACGTTTTCATACGATGTTTTGGTGTCCTTTTCTCCTGAAGTACACCTTYGCCGCTGACCCTGAGTAGGTAGATCATGCTGGGGGGCTCCGGAAGACAGCTTCTGTCTCTGGAAGTGGTTTATAGAAGTCTGAACATACCCAGCACTTAAGGAAAACAATTGGCAGTATTAAAATACTCTGTTTTRTGGAAGTAGATCATTGTTTTAGTTCCTCCGGGAGGGGAAAAGAATTATTGCCTGGGTCCTTTAAGGCAGTTTGAGAGCCACATAAATGTTTTCACAGTGACTTAAAACTGAATTAAAGCCAGAGCAAGAATGTTTTTGTACAGTAACGGATACTTAATGCCAGAAAGTTGATTAATATTACATCTCTTCCCAAACATGATCTATGTAACAACATGAGGTTTGCATTGGAATAGCTGGCTCGGGTTCACAATATTGGCAAGGCTCCCTTTTCTCCTTCTGAAAACAAAACTTCTCCCTTTCACTCTTATCTTCTCTCTTTGTTTTGGATAGTTTTATGAATGCGCAATCACTTGCTTTACGCGGCACGAGCTCTGCAACATGCGGCATATGTGTACATGTATGGTCCGTGCCTTTATCTTCCAGACACTGACATAAAGCAAAAGAGTTCATACATCAGTACTCTGCTGTCCCTGCAACGGAATCCSCCGTTATCTCCAGTATAAAGCATACCTGGTGCAGGAAGAATCTCCAGGAGGGCTTGGGAGAGAAAGCTTTGCCCAAAGACTCAGCAGTTGGCTGAACCCAGTCCAATAATTCTGCTGCTTACACAGTGAAAGCCTGATTATTGTACATATTATAAATTGGCTTCTGAATGGCTGGCTGGATGTATCCTATAAAATATTTGCGTGCAAATTAATTTGTAGGAATACTTCAGAAAATTGCTGAAAACACAATAAATGTTTATAGCTCACTACAGTGTCAATTCCTGTAGTAAATGCTTAGTTAATCTGTAGTAATTGA
Organism: Oceanodroma leucorhoa; assembly: GCA_030449065.1. Taxonomy (NCBI): domain Eukaryota; kingdom Metazoa; phylum Chordata; class Aves; order Procellariiformes; genus Oceanodroma; species Oceanodroma leucorhoa. The sequence continues at coordinate 7,842,045 of JASVER010000026.1, read as the reverse complement.
GCACATCTGTGGCTTTACTTGATCAAAAATTTTTTTAGCCATTATTGTAGCTGCACCTAGTACGCACACAATTTGCACAGTTTGCATTGGTTTGCGTAGGGATTCTTTATCACAGTTTCAAATGAGGTACCCCAAAGTCCCTGTATGGGATCCTGGGTGAATATTGGTGCCCAGGGTCCAGTTCCCCCGATGCAGAGAGCGCTGTGATGCATCCGTGGGGAYCATGCCTGCCATAAGGTTTTGCTCTGCTGCCATAAATTATATCAGTGGTTTAAAAACCCCCAGTGCTTGCAAGTTTTGAATGTAGTGGTTCAGTTTCTTTGCATTTGATCATCACTGCTAACCAAAAGACCCACAACTGCTTCACTCTGGGACTCTTACTGTTTCAGCTTAATAATAATAATAATTGCTTTGGAGGACGCAGCATTTTGAGCATTCAGATAGGTATGGATAAAAGGATATCCATTTATTCTATCTGAAGTGTCTGAACACTAATAATTTACTTGCACTTTTAATTATTTGTTAGTAGTGCTCTTACCTTTAACTAAAAGCTATTCTGGAAATAGAGAGTTGGTTTAAGGTGGCATAAAATAATCATAATTCAAGACTACAAAAGATTTCTGCTTTAATAATGYGAGTTTCACCACTCGGGTTGGTTGGGCTTTTTTTTCTGTCTTTCTGTTTTTTAATGAAATTATTGCTTCAAGGATGAAACCTTTATTGACTACTCTTTCACGAGTGAAAAAAAAAAACTGGGAGCAGAATATTGGATATTGTGCGTATCAGAGTTATCTCTAGGATGAGAGATTGTAGCTGGGACATACCTATATCTGGGCTTAATAAAGCATAAGGTACACATTTTATGCTTTTCTGAATGCCTCAGAAATATTGAAGAGCTGGCAGATATGAAGAAGAATGCAATTTGCTGCATAAGAAGACACAAAAGAATTAGTAATCATTTTATTGTTAAATCGGGTTTGGTTTAAATAATACTTAATGCAGAGTTTTGTTGGGGGGGGAGGTTACTGTTTTTCTTCCCTKTGGGTGGATGTTTCTGTCTTATTATCAGTTATTCTTCAACAATGAGATTTCTTAGGGGGGCTTTTTGGTCTTTCCTGACGATTTCATCTTTTCACTGAACTGTCCTACTAGCTATTAGGGCCGGAGTTTAATCCTGTATTGTACTTTCTAAGTCTAAATAATTTACTTCTACGTTGTTACTCAGATGGGAGCAAAATCATAGTCCAGGGGATTTTCTTTTTCCCCTTAAATGCTTGGCTTGTGATAGTGTTTTGTAATTAATCAGGTTAACGTTTTGATACTTGTTCACATAATACGTTTGTGAATTTTGCAGAACTTACTATTGCAGAAAGGCTTTTATACCTATCTAGCTGGATATAACAATATTCTAGGTGTTGGAAGAAACAAACACTGATTTTTGTAGAAACTGATACCGTCTACTGTTTAACTAGAGACAGCTTGACTAGGACTGTTTTGCATCTACGTCTCCCCCTTTTTATTCTGTTTTCAGGCTTTAAGCTTTTTAAGCTTTTCCTGTGAGACTGAACATTTTTTCTCTCCCATTTCTCTCTTCCCCCTTTCAAGAATCTTACAAATTAAGACAAAAGATAATTACTCAGAGGGTAAAACTGGCAGGGTTCCCACGACACTTAAAATTAATGAGCTGTTGCATATAAAATATACCTTGTCTCATGTTCGCTGGGGATTTTTTTGGTGAACCATAAAAGTGCACAATTTGGCTTTTTGGCTGTGTTTTCTGTTTTAGTAATTTTCGGTTTATAAAGTGGCAACTGAATACAGAAAACTAATCTSTCTGATTTAACATTTCTGTGTGAGCAGATCAGTATATACAATTTGTTCCCTCCGAAGGAAAATATCACTCGCAGTGATGAAATAAATATTAACGAAGCTGCCATCAGTTGTTTGTGCCATGTCTTATTAAAAATAAATAGTCATGCTTCATGTGTTTGTAGCGCCTTCCATCTGATGTGAGAACTCCTTACAAAGGAGGATAAATGTATTGTCGTGAACTCCTCGAGAGGGGTTGGCAATTATTATCGGTTCCATCACTGGAAATGAGACACAGAGGTTACGCGACTTTCACTGAAATCACTGAGAAATCCTTGGCCGGCTGGGGCAGCGCCAGTTGCTCCTGAGCCCAGGAGTGACGGAGCCACGGGGGAATTTGCGGTGACTTCGCTGCCGACGGCTTTTCTCCCATTCTTACTCAATTTATGCAAGAGGGAAGGAAGAGAAGAGGGAGAGCAATTGCGATTTTTTTATTTTTTACATAATCTGCTTCAACACTTACAACTTACTGAGTATGAGAAGTGACCTGCATAACAAATTCGTCAATAGCTTGCTGGAGTTTTGGCTTTTGGAGGTGTGGTAGGAAGGTAGATGGCTGGTTGGGAAGGCTTGGAGGTGGGTGTCTACTCAAAAGCAGCTTAGATGCCCCTCTTCTGTCCAGCAGGATTGTTGGTTGTTTATTATTATTACTATTACTGCTACTACTATCATAATACTACAGGACATCTGTAGAGACAGCTAAGCTTCACAATTTACATAAAAAGGTATGTATCRTAGGTATATCATGTTCAGTGACAAAAGAAGGCTTTCATTTCACAAGAAAACAATAACTTAATTCATTTAGTTAATATTCCCAAACAGATGGTGTGTGTTGTGTATAATAAATATGTTTTTGAGATACTTGTGCTATTAAGTATTTATKAATTTTTGTATTTACATCCTTTCCTAAACCGTGGCAAAAAAGGCAGGGGTAAAAAATMAGAATAGATGAATAGAGAAGGCAGGAGGGCGCTTGCCCTTGTGGGTGTTGGATCACAAGCCTCACAGACCTCTGTCAAGTGCTTCACTGAAGAGGGAGAGCACTGACATAAATTCACGACGTTTTTGATTAACAAACAAACAGAGAAATGTGACATGGGTTTTTTTGTTTGTTTTGGGKTTTTTTTGKTTTTTTTTTTAACCTCAGCTTTTCATGTTCCCTGACAACAAAAGAGCAGTGACTCTTTTTAGATAAATTAAGCAGAGGGACAGGAACAAAACTTGCTGAGATAGACTTGTATATGTTTGCATAATATTTATTGTACAAAAAATACGGTTTGTGTTCTGTGCTTTCTTATCCCTTCACTTCAGCAGAAGGCCAGGGCGCTTAGCATAGGTCCCGGCATTACTTTATATGACATGTTCCAAAATGGCTTTAGTATTTTCCTTTCTTTGCAGAAGTACCTTTTTCTATTTGCAGCTTGTCTGCTACAGGCAAACTGCTGTCAGTTTGGTTCAGCAGTTTGGATATTGATGAAGACAAAACATGCTTTTTCATGGAACGTTTCCTTTCTTTTACTTTAATGTAAAAATAAATCCTTTTTCTGTTTAGGTTATGTTYAGAATTCCCTCACTGCAACAGCAAAAAGTTAATTAAAACTGTCATGAATAAAAATCAAACTGATAAGTCTAAATTTAGGTCAATCAAAACAGTAATATACATTCTATGTTTTAATTTGGATATTGAAGATAATGTGTGTTAACAAGCAAAGGAAATACTTTAGTAAATCTGTTCATATAAAGAAATAYGCAAAATAGTGCTTTTATTTCTGTATTAATTTTAGTGTAGATATAAGAAGATGCTCACTAAATATCCAACAGTGACAGCAGAGAAAGTCGGGTTGTTTTGAATGAAGAGTTTGGTCCTGTATGTATTTTTTTTTTTTTTTTTCCTTAATAGTCTGATTTTCTCTCTTCTCAGTTTTCAATGGGTCCAGCAAATCATCGAAGGAGAAAGAACCTGTTCAGAAACACAAAAGCAAAGAGGCCACACCAGGGAAGGAGAGGAACAGCGAACATAAGGCTGAGAGCCGAAAAGACCAGGCTGCTGCTAATCACCATCCTACTACAAACACTGGCTCCTCTACGAAAGGGCTCACCGCTAACAACCACCACACTCTTCATAGATCGGCTCAGGACTTAAGGAAACAGGTAATAAGTTGTACTCTACTGTGGGACACATGGGAAACGCAGACTTTTAAGATGCTGGCTCTGTTTTCCACTGCCTGGCACAGAGGAAGCATGGCAATCCTTAAAAGGATGCTCTGGAGACAGCAGGGAGTTAATTTTCAGTGAAAGAGAGAGAAAGAGAGAAAGAAGGAAAAAAGAAAAGTCATACATACATAGGAAGTCAGTATGATAAAGCATGCTTTACAACCCTGGCTTTGTATTATCCAGTGTATACATATGAAAGAGTAAAGTTCACATTGCTATTTATCATACCTTTCTGACTGGCCCTCTTSTTGGCCCCTCTGCTGACAGTGCCAAGGCTGGCAGCACGTGGAAAAATGAACTCCTTTTGTGTACGGCTGGTCTGCTCGGGTTATCTTAGAGGCTCACTGGTGTCGTAGAGAAGCTGACGTTACGCTCAGTGTCTTGTATTGCATATGGGCAACACAAACCTCGGAGTCYGGGAAAAATGTTTTGCCCGATGCATAAAGAAGGCGCTCCAGGATATTGCCTCCTTCACAGTGGACGTACCAGGTGGGGAGAAATACAGATATCCGTGTTACCTTGTTGAAAACTAGCAGAAAAATCCAGCAAGGGGTTTGTCTCAGTCTGAGTTGGATTTGGGTGTGGAAGTTTAGCAGACCAATCGTTCGGTGCTTGTGACTGGCATTTGGGCAGGATGCGTCTCCATCTATTTTTGATGGTTGGATCAAAGGGCTCCTAAAATACCAACTGTCAAATAAGTTTTTAKAAAAGACTTTCAAAATCCCTGGGTCAGTGTCCTTTTTCAGTCTCAGGCTGAGTTAGCAGGGTACCTGCACTAGGGCAACGCAGTACAGAAAGCTTTCTGCACATACGCCTTACATTGTTTTTTGCAGTGGTTAATTYTCAACAGGTCAATTAGAGACAGTCTTTATTTGCTGGCATCTAAAGGTTTTTCTTCTAARTAGGCTGTCCTGGACTTCAGAGGAGCTGGAATTGCCATCTTGTAGGGCCRTCAAGCCCTTAAATGGCACCTCTCAGTCATAGGCTTGGAAATTAAAAATGGCAAAAAGTAAAACAGTGGTGCTCTTGCCAAGGAAATCTTCCATGCCCTGTGCTTTAGTGATGTTTAGCTTCTCCTGAAATGCCTCCACTGGATTTGTATTACSTTCTAAATCAAATTTGAGATCCTGAAGACTATCTACAGTTTATTTCTCTGTAGCTCTRTAAGACTTCGATTCTTTATTCCCCCATGTCAGTTTTTGCTTCTCTAGTCATCAGTTTGAATGCCTGCCTTCTTTTGCATCCTTTCGGCTTTCTTTTTTGTGATACCAGCATCCTATGGTCCTTGCTGTGACATGCTCTGCCATGAGCTCTTCATGTTGAACAAGTTTCCCAAAATGTAAGGATGCACTTCATACTTAATTATTTTAACTCAAACACTTGTGTGAAATGCTTTAAAGTTGTATCATCAAAGTATGAATGGTTAAAATTCTAGTGAAAGTCAACTGCCATCACTGTGAAGGTAGTTCTGAGAAGGGAAAAGAGAGGTGTAGAAGAATTTTGTCCGCAATCCAAGTGGGTTTTGCTTTGTAGAGTATTAGATGTTTTCAATTGTGCTACGCAAAATGGAGAGAAGTTCTAAAGCAATGCAGTACAACCAACAGTCACGCCGCACAGACACCTCACAGAGTGTGGTCCTCAAGCTTCAGAAAATAAGGGAGCTGTAAGTTTTCTTCTGCAACCCACAGTAACATAAGTACTTGCTTACCAATTTTAATGAAAATGTGGCTGTAACTAATTAAAGGTGGATTATGYGTTTTGCCTGACAGAAAGACTTAGCTTTGTGCAAAACCTTAGACTTACCAGTTATGTGACGTCGCTAAATTTCCTACCCTTGTCCTGAGTCTTTGTTGACATTTTCAGTATTTTCCAAAAGGAGAGTTGTTTTCCCAGGGTGCCAGCCACATGTTCCTCCTCTTTCCAGTATGTTTTTGCTCCTTGTTCACGTGCATTTACGTGGTTTATTTATGTGTGTGTTTTTGTTTTATTCAGTCTTACAGAAAATAAAGGCAGAACGCTAGAAATAACCTGAGATTTTCTTTTTTCCTCTCATTCTTTCTTTCCTTTTCTGGTGTGTACTTGCACTTGTCACGTGTTCCCTCTCTCTCTCTTTCTTCCTCCCTTGCTATCTTCCTAAATCCCCTACTTCAAAGGGGTTGTGGGCAAAGGAAGTGTAGTTCAATGGGGCCCTCTCTCGGCCTAATGTGGTAATTTAGCTCTGCAAAACTCATATCAACACAGAAGTATTTTTATGAATGAATTTGAGATCAGTTGCATAACTTGAATTTGYTTGGGACCAAACCTGTTGTTGGTATTGCTAATGTTGCTGTTATTACTATGGTTGTTATCTAACAAGTTGTTTGTTGGCTTTAGTGTGTGTGTGTGTGTCTGGAGGATGGATCCTAGGTGCTATGCAGAGGTGTGTATGTAGACCAGTTCAAATCCAACAAACAAATTGCTGCAAGACTATGTGCTGGTCCCATTTGCTTTTTAAAAGACAACGAAATTTAAAATCTATCATACTGTCTTTTACTGCAAGGCAAGTGTTCAGTAAAGTGGAGAAAAGAGTGGTCTGAAGACAAATATATGTCAGCAAAACTGAGAAGATAGCTGAAAAGCAAAGATAAGATTATTCAGATCCCTAGTTTCACTTTTAGCTCAAGACTTTGAGTCATGTAAGGCTAATGTCAATCACTTTGTTACTATTTGAATTAAATTGACTTCTTTCTTATGCGCTCAGTGTAAGCACTGCCTCGGGATGGAGCTGTGGCATAGACCCCCATTTGGTGAACCTGCGCACCTGGCAGTGTGGCCAATTTTTTAGGCTGACTCTGTGTGTGTATGTTTGGTTTGGGGGGAGACATATCAACCGTAGAAAGGTAAGAAAATGCCTACCAAAATTTCTTGTTTCTTTTGGTTCCAATCGTCTGATGGGTCCTCAGAGACAAGTACAGACCAGGAACGTGTAGGTGATGACTGACCAGCCAGAATTTCACATTTGTCAATGTGAAATCCTGAATCCACCTGTTGCTTTGATGGTGGGCTATGACCACGTTGTTTGTTCCACTTGTTTCCAGCTGGAAGACGTTTGTTGCAGCCTATTCTCATTTGAAGCGTGGTCTGTTCTGGTCTAGATAGTACTGCTGTATCTTAAGCATTATGCTATCCTCTCTGAAAACACTCAAGATACCTGTGGGCATTTGGGGAGGGAAGAGGGAGAAGCATTTGAAAACCATCGTGTTGTGTCTGCTCTAGAAAGATGATGGTCCTGAGGAAGTTTTCAGCAGTGTTTCTTTCTTGTGGGATCTCCTTAGTTAGCAACCAGAAAGAAATAAGTGAATTCATTATGCTATTCTCAAAGCCAAGTGTTCTCTACTTCAGGACCTGTTCGTYATTGGAATAACTTCACAAAGTTTGAATAAAAACTCGAAATAGTGTGCTTATAGTCTGGGATTGGAGGTTAGATAGCCGAAGCTTATGTACCTGTTCAGTTCAAGATTTGGCCCTGAGAGATCTAAGCTTTTGTTGTGTGGAGGTATTCTAACAGCTCTAAYAGTTGTGATAAGTTGCTGTTTTCTTAATGAATTCAGTTTTCCAGAGTTTTGTATCTTGGCAGTTTTAATTCTGGCCTAAAGTTGATGGTGCTGATGGCATGYTTTCCTTTGAAGAGGAGGAGCTGTGAGGATCTTGCTTTTCTCCATGAGCACTTTCTCCATGACTGCATTTTGTTCTCAGGSCCTGTGTCACCACCCCTTGCTGAAGGAGTGCCCTGGATGGCCCTTCAGACTTCTGGTCACAACTTCTTCAAAAAAAAAGTCATAAGAAGGCTGGAGTGACAAGGTACTTCCATAAGGCCTGACTGCTCACTCTGAGGTGTTGTCTTGACTGGACCTGACAGCACAGTAATATAGCTATGGCCTCCTTGAAGCCTTCTGGAAAACCTCCTGTAGAGGAGACTCCACARCATCCATTGACAGCTGCTTCTAGCGTTTTCCTTTTCTACTAATGAGAAGRTTTTCCTAGTTGTGCCTCAGATCATCACTGTAGACAGTTAAAGGTGTTTTTTCTCCTGCTTTTCCCAGTGAACATGGAAAGAGCTTTTACTGTCTCTTTTCAGAGGAGCTCCTTATGCATCGGAAGACTGTTACAGAGTTGTCCCAGAGTCATCTCTTTCAGACTAAATAAGCCCAGCTCCCTCGGCTTTTGAGTAAAGATCGTATTTTCCAAATACCTGAACACTTTGTGCTCTTTTAGACTTGTTCCACTGTCTAAATTTTTCTTGCAGTGTGGGCCCGATGCTGGGTCCAGSCCTGCATAGGAAAGTCTGTACTCCCGTCCCTTGCTTTCGGCGTTCTTAATAATACATCTCAGAAAGTGATTTGCGTGCTTTGTACTACCGTCGCGTTTTGCAGCTCACTGTGGTCCCCAAATGTKATTCCTCCCCTACATGTATTTGATTTGTCCTTCCTAAAAATAGCACTTCCTCTTATTGTAGAAATGCTCTGAAATAAGTTCTTCAAGATTGCCTTTGATTTTCACCTTGTCTCCAGAGTGCTTACAGCCCCTTCCAGGTGTGTGTCACTGGCAAATTTTACAATAATCCAAGTTACTGATGGAAGTACTTGGTARAACCAAGACCAAGACAAGTCCCTGCAGAAAGTCATCTGAAATGCCCTCCCAGGACGGCAGTGAACTATGRCAATGATAACTTCTCTTGAGGATGTCTTTATTTAATCCTTTGTGAAGCCACTTTAGAGTAATTATGTCTAGGACGTGTCAGGAGCTTACTTGGTGGAACATCGTGTGGGACAGTGACTGGAGCCCTACTTGAAGCRGAGGTGCTTCTTTACCTGCTCAGCCAGGTGTCTGTCAGAAGATGATTAMATTAGCTTGGTGTGCTATTTTGGCAAAACTATGGATGGGGGTTTTTTGGTGTGTTTTTATTATTTTTTTGTTTTTAACATTACCTTATTATCATTTGTGTGTTTACAAATTAACTGTTTGATGATTTGTTCCAGAATGATTTTAGGGTTTAAAGTTAGGTAGACTCTGCCTGCCCTCAACTTATTTCCAGGAGCCATGCCCTAAGTCATCTACATACACTTTAGCTTGCTGGGGTTGCCTTCCTAGCTCTTTTGCTGAAATTGGTTATGTTATATTTCTGGTAAGTATTCAGTCAGTGGTACTTTCGGTGAAGGCTAATGCAAAAGAAGCACAAACACTTYAGCCAAACTGTTGCATTTGTTTTCCTTCCTTGTGTGGTGGTTGATCTCTGCTGTTCTTTGTTGTYGTTGTATTTTTAAGGTATTTATAAATTTTTTTTCTGTTTCATTTAATGTCCTTTGCTAAATGAAGTTTCTTTAGCTCYTTGGCCTTTCTGATTTTACCCATGCGTGTTTTTGCTGTTCCTATATAGTTGCCCTTAGTCACATAATTGTTTCCACTTTTTACTGTGATCCTTTTCTAATTTTCCAGTCATTAGAGAACTTTGTGAACAGGCATAATGGCCTGTGTGCGTTGTGCCTTTCCTCTGAGTGGGAATTGCTTTGGTTTGGGTTTTTTGTTGTGTTTTGGTTTTTTGTTGTTGTTGTTGTTGTTGTTGTTATGTGTTGTTTTAAAAAAAAAAACAACACCAACTCTGTTGTCCTTCCTCTACTGTTGTCACATCTTAGAACTGAAAACTCATTTCATGATCAGTGTCACCCAGATTACCTTCCCCTCCCAGTTCTCGGTCAATTCTTCTCTATTAGTCTAGATGAAATCTGTAATCGATGTTCCTGGCTATTTATAAAGCCAGAGATGTTCAGCTCTTGTTCTAACTGCTGCAGGSAGGAGGCAAGGTCTCAGCAGCTCTCTACCCATGTCTGCTCTGTGGCATGAAAAAGTGCTKTAAAAGTTAAACCCAGGCCTCCATTTCAAATGCAGAGTACTGCCTAAATTTCAAGGGAAATGGCTAAATGCATTTCTGTTAGCAAGTGTTTGCTTTCCAGATGATCTCTCATACATCTTTGGAAAGCTCAAGGTAAAAAACTCCTGTCATCAGTTAACTGGATTTTCCTTAAGTGTTTCTACCTTGGAAGCACAGGAAGGACAAGAATATGGATCGGTTTTAAAAGGGCGTTACCCCTGCTCCAGCTTCTGGAGCACAGAGGAGAAAATACACACAGTAAATGCGTTATACACATCTGTGTGTGTGTGTGTGTATGCAGAATCCCCAGGTTCCAGCTCTTTGTCCGCAAGTCACTTAATACAAGACCATAGCATGATCTTTTCAGTCTCTATTTGATCCCTGTTTTATAACATTTTATCCCTACTTTGTAAGTGACTACGATTCTTGCATTTATTTGAGAGAAGCTGCCATGCTTACTAATTTGGCAAGTATTTTGAAATCCCACAAGGAAGTACTATAACGTTGCAGGAATGGTGTTACTCCCCTGAGCGCTGATGAGGGGTGATTGTACTGTATGCTTTCACTTTGAGCACTTTTATCAATGTTCCTGATTTTTGGATGTGTTTTTCTGCACTCACAATAGTTTAAGGAGGTGAGAAGACAATGTTTAAACTTGTTTAAATACTGAAATTTGTTTGTGGTTTAAACTTGAACTTCATTTTCTTAGTAGTGGGGCTTAGCTTTGGCAGTGCTGAGCYGTCACAATTCCCTTCGAAGCTGAGGGTTACTTTCGGTGCTTAACACTRTTTTATAGTTAAAATATAAATTTTAGTTTCATAGCTGGGTTTAAATCTCTAACAGAAGGCAGTGGAGTCCAGCAATTCTAAGTTGCAGTGACACATTAGTGATGAATATGATGTAATAAAATGTGTGTCAGCAAAACTGCCCAGATATCAAACTTTAAAAAAAATGCATTGAACTACAGTATACATTTTTATTTCAAATAATGACTTCAGCAACAAAATGCCTCCCAAGATTTAATATGTATGACAGACTGGATCCTTCATGGCCGTCCTGATCTTTTGGGTGCATAATGTGTTCAATATCTCTTTTCATATGTATGTATTTATGTAGAGACAGGAGGTTGGTTTGAATCTCAGTGTGTATTTTTTGCAAAACATGCCCGTTCTCGTTAGAGTAGATAGTATATGCTGGCTAGTTTGTCTGCTAAGAAGTAGTAAACTGTGTGTGCACTTAAGGGAGGTTGGGTGGGAGAGAGATAATGTCTGAGGGCCAGAAAAGGAAATAATGAAAGTATTAGTTTGTAAATCAGACTACCTGTGTTTTATGATACCATAACAGGCTTTCTGGTAGACAAGGAAGGAGGGTAGTGCAAGCAAGGGACCTCACCCAGAGGCTTCGTACCCTCCAAAAGCAAGATTGGCTTTCTGGGGACTTTTTGGTTCGTTTTTTAAAAATATATTTCTATTTTATTTGTTTATTATAAATGCCCAGTCGCTCCTCTTGCCTGGGTGAAAACTGTTACATGCAGATTGTACGAAGGGGCCAGGAGTCAGGACTGCAGAATATGGTTATCCAGCGACTGGGATGCCATGGCTGAGTGGTAACATTATTAATTTACTTTTCTGTTTTCTGTTTCCTTCCTTCTGCTCCCCCTGCAACACTCCTGGCATTGCAGGTTTCTAAAGTCAACGGGATCACTCGAATGTCATCTCCGAGTGCAAATGCAGCCAGTGCCAAAAAGATGAGAGAAGTCAGACCTTCACCGTCCAAAACTGTGAAGTACACTGCAACAGTGACAAAGGGAACTGTCACATACACCAAAGCCAAGAAAGAACTGGTCAAGGAAACCAAACTAAATCACCACAAACCCAGTTCACCTGTCAACCACACAATCTCAGGGAAAATAGAAAGTAGCAATGCAAAAACCCGCAAACAGGTGCTATCCCTTGGAGCATCCAAGTCTAACAATACCGCTGTTAATGGTGTAAAAGTCAATGGCAAGTTGAACCAAAAGACATGCACTAAGGAGGTGGGGAGACAGTTAAGGGAGGGGCTGCGCAATTCGAAGAGGAGGCTGGACGAGACGAATCACATAGACAAAACACAGTCGCCCACCAAGAGAATGAAAGGGGCCGTCAACTTGGCAGAAGCTGCCAGCAAAAAGGCAGCTGTAGAAAAGCCTTTGCTGAATGGACACCTTAAAAAGGAAGTGCCAGAGAAGAGTTTGGAAAGAAACAGGCCGAAAAGAGCCACTGCTGGGAAGAGTACGCCAGGGAAACAAGCACATGGCAAAACTGAAAATGCCTCCTGTGAAAATCGTTCTACCTCTCAAGCGGAGTCCTTGCACAAGCCACAAGACTCAATGGGAAAGCACGAAAAGGGCAGTAGTAAGTCTGGGTGGGGGATGCTGGGGGAGATTCCCATCCTTAGGCCCTCCACCAAGGAATTTCATGACCCACTGATATACATTGAGTCAGTCCGAGCTCAGGTAGAGAAGTATGGGATGTGCAGGGTGATTCCTCCTCCAGACTGGAGACCTGAGTGCAAGCTAAATGATGAAATGCGGTTTGTGACACAGATTCAGCACATACACAAGCTAGGCAGGCGCTGGGGACCCAACGTGCAGCGGCTGGCCTGTATCAAGAAGCACCTCAAATCTCAGGGCATTACCATGGACGAACTCCCACTCATAGGTAAGGGCTGTGGTTTCATTGGCCTTTTGCCGCTGCTTGTTAGTGTCCATATACAACTTTATGCTCCATTTGCCTTTATGCTTAACCGAACCCCTGTTCAATTAACACTGCAGAGCTCTGGATTTCTCTCCATCCATCGGTCAGGCACGATGCAGGTAGGTTGTGGGAGAGCTTTCCAGGGAGACTTTCCACTTTCCTCCTGCCAGCTCTTTATTTCACYCAGGGCAAAAAGTGCTATGTGGGGTCTCGGTCTCCAGATTTCAGGATCTTCTCCTTTCCCTGCTTTTTATTTTTGTAGGTAGTACAACTATGGATATCGATAGCCTTGGTTTAAATGTTGCCTCAGAATATTTTTCGGACCTTTTCAAAGATGTTTTCCAAACAGGTTGCAGTGCTGCCAAGCTTTAATACAAATATTTTTTTTCTCCCTTCCTTTAAAAGCATTTAACCAAGGGGAAAAGAAAATATCTCTGAACTGACTTCTATTTGGGTACTCAGACACTTAAAATTACAAATTTGCAGTGACCTGCTGACATTTAACAACCATTAAGTGTCAAGAATAGGCAGTAAAATGTGGTTGATTGCAAAATGGAGGTTTCATTATTTCTCCCAGCAGGTGTCTGCCAGGGCTAATGCCTGAGTGAGAATCACTTATTTAACAGAATTCTTGGTTTATGGTCTGCTGTCAAATATGACACGTGACAAAAATGTGACAATAGTTTGTAAAAACATGACAACAGCAGCATACAAATGAACTATTGAATGAGCCACCTCCATCTCTACTGCCTTTGCAGCCATGACATAGTAACAAACTTGTGTTTTTAATTTTTGTTAGCCCTTCCCTTTGTTTTTGAATTGTTTTGAATCAGAGTTCACAGGACCTGCATGTTGCARCTTGAGGCTAGAGTTTTGCCTTTGAGGCATTATCCGATTGGAGGCATCTATCAATGCTAGATGGATTAAAGGACACACTTTTCTGTTTAAACTGTTCACAACGCTTTTTTTCCCTCCCATTTTCAAACTTCATTTTATCTCARATATGGTAAGTGAGTGAAAATGCATAAAAGCACACAAAGAGATTGCAGAGTTTTTGGTGAACCAATACAGGGCACAACAGAGAGATGACAGAATTTAAGGAGGAGGAACGAGGGTTAGCGCTCTGTTGCAATAGCCGTGCAAAAACGTTCAAGGAAATCTGAAAATTAAAATCACTCAAGCAGCAATAAGTGAACATTTTGTATGCCTAATGTATGCAATGGTTGTATGCTAGTAGAGAAGAATAATGAATTAAATTTACATTGGCAAGAGAGAGAAAAAATGTGCAAGACAGCTCGATTAACACTACTGGAACAATGTTAACTTTTTAATGAAATACCTTAACTCAACATTAAGAAGGCATTACTGTTAATTATTTGTATTATTTAAGCACCTAAGCACCTAATTAATAGGTAAGGATTCTATTCTGCTGGGTGCCATATGACYGGAGCAAACAGTGGTCTCTTATAAAATTTGCATCATATGTATCCTTTCTGCAGTTAATTTCCTACCTATCTTGTGTTYAAAGTTAAAGGCAAAATGGAGAAAAGAAGCGGGAGATCATCAGTGTACAAAGATGAGAAATCTGTTGGTTCTAGCAGGAAAGATATAAAATAATCTGTGGTGATAAATGCACGCTTATTTAAGTAGGCATGCGTACATATCCCTCCTTTCAGGGCCAAATCACATTTCCATTGAAGTAAGTGGGAGTTTTGCCAATGACTTTTGTAGTGCCAGCATTTGGTTTTAAATGCATACCTGAAGATTTAAGTTTTTTGGTTTTTTTTTAATGGGCTTGCTCACTAGGCAATTTAAAAATATTCCTAACTTAGTGAAATTAAGACAATTTGAAAAAAAAAAAGTCAGACGCTATTTCTGCATAACACGTGCASGTCTCCTATTTAGGCCATTTTGCTATAGGTGCTTATAAATGGAGTTAAACACCACCCACGCCCTTTTTTTTTTCTTTCTCCTCCTTCARCTTTTCAAGGACAGTTTAAACAACATGCTTAGGTCAATCCTGGAAAACATCAGCCTGAGATATAAATGCTTCCAAAAGTTATGACTGTGTGAAATGGAATTATAATTGAGAGCATTTTGTAAACCTTAGCTGTAGCTGGCCCTATGGAGGATCTGCCAGATATGTGAGGCTCCGGTTGAATGATGTGCTACTCGAGCTCTAATATTGCAGAGTGATTATGAGCGATCATTCCACGATGCGGGAGAAAATCGCATTTCTTAAATAGCTCATAAACAGTGTTGAAACCTGGACCTTAAGCTGGGTGTGCGCTATTTGTCCCACTGGAGAACGTGTATAACGTTAAACATGCACCGCGCTTCTTTCGAAGTTAGGAGTATGTTACTCAACTTTATGTAGGTCACTGGAATGGAAAGCCATCTTGAATTATGCCTTCAGCTTATTTGTGAACTGTGCATATRAAACACTAGACCAAAAAAGTAACAGCCTATAATAGAGCCTAGCTTGAAAGTTATTTTATGGGGAAAATTAGAGGAAAGAAAGAAAACCTTTCAAACTTGGTTGTTTTTTTTTTTCCAATGGTGTTTACCTTTTCTCAGCTTCAAGACAACCATTTTGACAYCACTTCCCGCCACCAAAAAAATTACTAAATTGGATAAATCTGCTGCCCCGTGGCCCTGCCTACACCCTTGTCATATACTCCTCAAAGCCTTACCCTTGGTTTTGGCTGCAGCCAAAATCCTTTCCCCTCTTTTCACACCTTTGCCCAGTGCTGTGCGGGCAGAATTAGGAGCAGCCTCTGGCGCTGCTCTGCCTCGGTCGCAACCGTTGGCATCCCAAAATGTTGCACGCAGGTTTACACTGCTGAGCCTCCCTCCTCACTGGATTGGCACAAGTGGYGGAAGAGGGGAAAGCAGAGGGAAGAAGGAAAATTGGGATCGGCTATGAAGCGTCTGAGATGCAGCACAGGGTAGTTTGAAGAAAGGAAAACTGCTTGCCCTAGCAAGCAAGATGATATGACTGGCCCTGAAGATGCTGTAGCTGTGCATCTGACAGTAAATATTTACCATAATGCTGCTTCTTGCATTTCTCTGTTGCATAAGAGCATTTCTAAGTGCTCTGGAACGGCTATGGCATAATGATCTTTTACTTTTCTCAAAGGAAAAGGGGAAGGAGAGACAATGTGGCGGCAGCGATGTTGATGCGAGTTTTGTATTAATTCTCCTTTTTCCTTCAGCGGTGCCCTGTTGAATTGTAGGTGGTCTTTGGTCCGTTTCTTCACTCTTTCTACTGATGATTTATTTCTGTGCTTTGAGAGCATTTATGATGTTCCTTTTATTGTTCCTCGTCCATTTGGCTGCTTTTTATGCTGCAGTTTGTATAATCCTCCATTTTTATTTTTTGATTGGAATGTGAAATGTGCTAATCATCTTAAAACATACAAAACCATAATGGAGTATAAAATATGGATGGCCTCAAACTGGAAGAATAATGTGCCTGGAACTTTTTTATGCAGTTGCAGGCACCAACCCCAAACACCCCCCTGCCTTCCTTGGTTTTTTTTTAAGGATTTTTCTACCTGTAGTGAAATTAATGATGTTACTGTACTCCTTTTAAATACTAACTGTATTCAAAGTGTTGTGCAGACACTAGATAATCCATGTTTCACCTCCAGAAAGGATAGGTACTTGTCTTTTTGATTGCCAGTACCCRTCTTGACACTTGTTTTGCTTCTTCCAGGTATAAACCAGACGTGGGACCGGTGGCGGGTGAGGGGAGGGTGGGAGTGTGCGGGCTTTTAAAGAGCTGGGCGACTCTCGTCTCCCCGACCACTGGGTAATGACTGGGGGAAAGATGTGTGTCGGGAGATAGCTGGGGGTGCTCTGAGAAGAGAAGGGGATGAAACTCGAGGAGGAGAGCGAATTTAACCATAGGGAAGGCTATTGCAAATAGCAAAAGACGATCTGCTGAATGAATTAAGCTAGCAAAACAGTGGCGCACGCCTGTCTTCAGCAGGAGGTGTATGAGATAGGGACAATCCTGCTCCGGTGCCCAGGTGCCCAGAGCTGTACGGGTGGCACATCCCGTATGTGCCCAGCCTGGTAGCGCGCTTGACGGGAGCCGCCTGCAGCTTTCCTAACCTGCTCCTGTGTTTCCCTTTCCCCTCCTCTGCTGCCTGGCACACGTGGACCCCAGGAGGCTGCGAGCTCGACCTGGCCTGCTTCGTCCAGCTGATCAACGAGATGGGGGGGATGCAGCAAGTGACTGACCTCAAAAAATGGAACAAGCTGGCAGACATGCTGCGCATCCCTAAAACTGCACAGGACAGGCTGGCCAAGCTGCAAGAAGCCTACTGCCAGTACTTGCTCTCCTACGACTCCCTCTCCCCCGAGGAGCACAAGAAACTGGAGAAGGAGGTCTTGCTGGAAAAGGAAATCTTGGAGAAGAGGAAAGGACCTTTGGAGGGACATTCGGAGAATGCCTACAAGTTCCATTCCTTGCCCCGGTTTGAGCCCAAAAAYGGACTCATCAACGGCGTGGTTCACAAAAATGGCTTCCGCAACAAGTTAAAAGAGGTCGACGTCCCACTGAAGACGGGCAGGCGGCGGCTCTTCGCTCAGGAAAAGGAGACCACGAAGGAGGACGAGGAGGAGGAGGAGGGAGTTCTTAGCGACTTACACAAGTGTATATACAAGGTAACAAGGCAGGCTCTGCCGATTTTGTTTTGCAGAACTGATGATGCTGTCGTCTGGGTGGCCTCCGGGTGCAAACCCAGCTGGCTGGGGGGAGCCGATGGGCTGCAGTGCCACCCCCAAGGCAGCAGCGCAGCCAGCGGCTATCGGAGCCAGGCGGTCTGGTGGCTTTATCCTGATCTGCCTGGCTCTCGTGGGATGTCTGGAAAAGCTGGAAGGTGTTATTGTCATAATGAGATGCACTGGGCTCTGCCCCGCTTCGTCTCCTTGTGAGAGGTTCCCGGAATAGCTCTGCCCAATTATCCTTGCAGACACAGTTTTTAGTCTTATTTTCTAGCGACATGTAATGTTCTGCTTTCTCATTCCTGCTTCTTRCAAGTCTCTTGTTGAGCAAAGTAGTGCTCCACATCAAAACTAACATCACTAGAAATACTACTACATTTAGAAAGGGCAAATTGAAACACAAACAATATTTTCATCCACGGTGCCAGATTTTGCTCAGCACTAACAGTCACATGGGCGCTTAGTCCTTCACATATCAAGTACATCCATTTACGAAGGAACGCTGACTCTTTCACTGTATTTTATTTGGCAGTCTCCTGCTCTGGAGCAGGACTTGGCACTGCAACTAGCAGTGCAGTTTTGAGTTGCGCTGAGTTGTGTAGCCATGCTCCGAGAGAAATACAGCGTTGAGTGCCTCTGCCCAGTAAAGGAATACGCTGTTCTTCCCCTTCCAATCTCGCTTCCATCACCAGGAAATGAAGCCAGATAGCCCTAAGTGGCTTATTGTTAAGTTATTTAGGGACTGCATGAGCTCATGACTTGAGCTTTAAAAGCTTGCTTCAGGTTTCTTTTGCAGCCTGTTATGATTTGTCAGCCCAAAAATTCTTTTACTTGGGGACTCCGGCCTCAATCCCACCTTTGAAAAGCAATCTCTTTGCCATGCTGCTGTTGGAGAGAAGCTTATCTAATGACAGCAGCATTTGTGAATAGTGAAGTGGCATTTCTGTGCTTAATAGCCTGTGCCTAATGATGTTAAATGAAAAATTTGATACAACTTAGCCTGACTGCTGTATGAACAACCTCAAGCTTAGTGGGGAAATGCCTCCATATTCTTTTCCAGTGCAAGTCCCAAGTTAAAGTTTAGAAGATACAAAAAGCAAGATAACTCAAAAAGCAAGATTGGGATTTGTGATAAGTATCCTAATCAGAAAATAAAACATGGCCAGCAGGCAAAGCACAGCTAGTATAACCAGCCTGAGTCTGCTGAGCCCCAGGCCTTTACCCCAAAAGACTGAGAGCTCCCACATTGCTGCTGCYGCCCAAAAAGCACCGGCAGGACTGACAGCATCAGACCCTGTATGAGTCCAACAATACCCGGTAGAAATACTTTTATTCTGAGCGTAGAAGCTGTTAGAGACGAGCATCGCCGAGCCTGCGGGCCAGTGCTCTCCCCACCCACCAAAGCAGCTGCAGCACATGGAGCCGCTCAAGGCGACGCCTCCGGTTGCCTGCCAAGGTGCCGGCAGCTCCCTGGACACCGGGGCTTGCCTGTTCGAATCCCATCGCACGCTCATCTGCGGTGCTGAGGCTGGGGACTGCCGTCACAGGCGATGGACCGGGGAGAAAACAGGGGGAAGCACATCTGTGGTGGGTTTCTGGAGAGATCCCTGCGGTGGAGCACCCTGCGGGACGCCTGGTCAGTCYGAGTGCAGAGAGAGGCGCGTAGCTTCATTTTCGCAGTACTTGGGTGAAAGCCCTGTAGAAGGGCTGATGCGTGAGAACTGGTTATGTCACTTAGAGCAAGCCTCAAGACGTAGAAATAAGAAATTATGCAACAATCTTAATGCACCAGAGTAACCACAAGACTTGTAAAATGACTGTAGTTCATCACTAGGCTTTTTAATAAGACTGAGGTGAGGTGGTGTTGGCTTACGGATTTAAGCAGAGGGTACTTCACGGCATTTTATGAAAGAAGCCTTTTAATCCTGCGTTCTCTGTTTTTCTTGAATGATGGTATCCTTCTGTGCGTGTGTCTGTGGAGGGGGGAGTGTTCTTTACCTATTAACRTGTTTCTGAGAAAATCTGAAATTTGTTTAATAGAACATGTCCTCATGTTACAGTTTCCACAGGTGATGGGGTTGTAATGGTTCCTTTCTAAAGCATATTTCTAATTTTTAAAAAAAGCTAATTYTAATTAAAAATTCTAATTCTAAAAATTCTAATTAAAAATAAAAAACACACAAAACAAACAAACACACCCACCSTTTTGATAAATGCCCAGGTCAATAGATCGAGGGCTGGAGAAGAACATCATAATCATATGGCTGTAGTCCAGTTTAGGCAATAAAGTCTATGCTTCAGACCATGAAGAGGCCCTACATTTAGGATTTCGCACAGTAATTTCTGCAGTCAGCACGTGCTTGAGCTGCAACATGTTTTTAGAAGGAGACACCCAGTCTTCCAGGAGCAGTTACCACCATATCGCATGTCGAGGTTAGAGTAAATCTCCTTTGTGTTTGGCTGACTTTCTGCCAGGGCTCCCAAATTATTTTCAGTGTTGCTCCTTTCCAGGCTGTAAGGCCAGCTGTGCATTTTACGTGTGTACTGCATGCTGCTACGCTTGCTTTCTTTACTCTGAAGTGTATGGCTTTTTACCTGACTAATAAAATGTCATCGTTTTTAAGTATGTGAAGTAAGCTGCTGTCATCAGAGAAGGATCTGCTGCAAGATTTTCACTACTCTTTCCCTGATTTTTAGCTCTGAAAATATTTTAAAAATCTGTACTGRGGCTGACTGAAAACAGCATTTGTTTCCATACAGAACAAACTGAAGGCTTATTAGCAGACCTGTTAGAGGGACATGCAGAAGAAATCACCATCGCAAGTTTTGCCAGCCCTCACATGATAGTGTCCCRGAAATCCCACGCTGAGCAATCTTCAGCCAGGGACTCTGCTTGTCCCTCCTTCCCGCCTGTGACTGTTGTGAAATCTYTGTTTTCTGCTCATTTTTGTGGTTGCTTTAACGTCTTTAACTTCCATAGCGTTGCAGTGTCCTTCTCTGTGCCTTCCCTCCCGGCTGGGTGGTGGTGGTGATGCTCCGGGTTGGCTCGTGGACAAGAATTAGGAGAGGAAATAGGAAATTTTGTCCCTTAAACCTTCCTCTGTCGTAGTCGCAGCAACAGAGACTCTGCTCAGTAGCTTGCAGCTCCCAGTTGTGGAACTGTTGAGGCATTTGTGAGGGCGTTGAAAAGGGTATTTTACTCTTCAGCAATTCATTTTGTGTTYGGGTTAAAATGCTCTGTTACAGCATTTTAAATTATTTTCTGAGTTGGCATTAGAAAACTTTGAGATCCCTCAGATTAAAAAAAACCCACACCAAAACAACGAAAACAGACAACAAAAACCCTTCAACCGTCTAATTTGTGTTAAAACTTGTAGGAGACTAAAAAAATACTAAATTCCTGATAGAAGAAGAAATGGGTATATGTAATTTTAAAGGGCTAAACTGTTCAGGTTTTCCACTTTCTTTTTTCTTGCTTGCTACATATCTGAAAAATGGAAAGACATGGTTAATCTTGGAAGATCAGTCCTTATTCTTGTTTTTCTGTGCAAGATGAGAGGAAGAGGCAAGTAACTGAAACGAGGAAGCTGCTGCAGAGCGTGTGTTGGTTTGCGAGCGGTGAAGTCTAGGCTCAGGTGTGACGACTGTTGGTGCGGGCCCTGCATTTTACGAGAGGTTTCGTTGTAAAAGGCTGCCCAATAAATGATTCACGAGGGCATTAAAAGATGAAGGAAATTGCTTATTGTATCTCAGAGCATCCAACTCTGAAGTTTATGGGAATCAGAGGGCCCCAGGCCCTGGGCATTTCACAGACTTTTTTTGTTACAGCTAATTATGCTGCTTTCAATTAAAAAAGTGACAATGTTACAACTGTACGAGCATGGCAAAGTGATAGGCTTGGCCTCTGGGGGAAAAGCTGCTTGTATAGTTGTTTATAGTTTACTCTTGGGCATAGTTCTTAAATAAATTAAACACAAGAAAAGGCTGAGGTGGTTTGGCAGATCTGTTTCATAATTGAAAAACTAGAAAGGTAATAGCCTGAGTAATAAAATGTTCGCTTACTTGAGTTTTTAAGTCTGTGGTTGCTCAGATGGGCAACCAGTGGACACGATGGGAGTTAGAGGAAGGAGTGGTAGATCTGGCGAGGGGGCAAAGATATTTTCAACTTCACGTTTGCAGAGCAACGCTGGTCTCTGCCTGCGGCGATGCCTGCARGCCAGTATGGCCGCGGCAGCTAGCGTGGCGCCTGGCAGCTCTCGCGGCTCACAGCTTCCCAGGATGCTGCTTCTGCCCCGGAGCGGAGAACGCGGTAGGAGTGTCCCTRTCTGGGCTGAAAGGAGCGAGCGGGTTCTCATGCTCCTGCCTTCAAAGCCGTCAGAGGATGCTTCCCAGAGCATCTGGTGTTATAGGTATGTGTGAAAGCAGGTATCCAGAAACTTAGGTATAGCTCAAGCAGAAAACCAASTCCGATCTTCTTCTCTTCAGGATCCTCTGACTCCTGCAGCTGTGCCAAGAAAGAGTGCACTYGTTTGGCAATTGTACTGTGTTTTACTTTTCTCAGCCTTGTAATAACAGGTCCTGGTTCCTCGCATTTGAACTGCTTTTATTGAATTGAGCATAACTAGTTCTTTTAAGCAGGTGATTACAGTAATCTTGGTAAACTCTACTTTTTGTGACCCCCTTCCATCACACACAATACTAGTTTGATGCTGAACGTTTCTGTGAATTTCCCAAGTCTTTTTCACCTGTTTCTCTGTATGTAAATAGCCACATGGTCCTTTGATCACCTGTTGGTTTTGATTGTAAAATGCAGGTAGGGTTGTCTACTGGGTCCTTTGCAACCTGTCGTAGAAAGCTGGGCCACGTCCATCTTCTGTATTTATCAAACACAGAGCATTGTGCTGGACAAAGCAGTGTACATGGCCTTCTGGGAACRTTCAGTTGGCTGTTTAGGTGGTTGGTTTGATGGTTCGATGTGATTAAATTTCTGTATCTTTTGAGGTATTTTCCCTTGGATAAGAAATGAGCTTTAGACCCACACGTGTTCTAGAGACATTGTCCTCTTTCCCCCGGTCGTGATCTGGGCTGGGATTGAGCATGTAAGGAAAAGAGTGAGGCCATGGGGAATGGAGGCACTTTTTTTATTTTCACTTTTAATTTTATTTTCTTTTTCCACAGGGTAGGTCTGTTTCTTTAACAACCTTCTACCGAACAGCAAGGAACATCATGAACATGTGCTTCACGAAGGAGCCTACAGTAGCTGAAGTAGAGGTGAGGGCAACACAAGGGGTGGTAAAAGTTTTTACTTCAGGGGATTGAGTACGGGGATTCGGTATAGTTGACGTTCAGGCATTCCCATAAGCAGTTTAAGGCTGTCTAGTRTGGGAGAAAAAGAAATGGTTATATAGACATAGTACTGATTCTTCCTTTTAAAATTTTTTGACATTTTTAATAAAGGTGTTGATGAACTGAGGGAGAGAAATAAGTCTKAATCTGTCATGTGCTGAAGCACAGGAGCCAAGAAGGATCTAAATTCCATCTTCCCAATTCATTGTTACTTTTAAGTATTTATATTCATATTTTTACAYGGTGTTTTATGTTGAATTACACTGAGGTCATGAAAACCCTGTAAATTTCTGGGGTTTATATTTTAATGAGAGATACCTCATTCAGTGAATTAAAAAWGCATTACTGCTTTCTCTTACCACAGCAAGAATATTGGCGGATAGTGGAACAGAAAGATTGCCACGTAGCAGTGCATTGTGGAAAAGTAGATACCAATACCCATGGGAGCGGCTTTCCCGTGGGAAAATCTGAACCATTTTCAAGGTAAGATCACCAAATSCACCCGCTTTGCCGACTCGTGCCATCGGCCCCGCTGTGCTGAGAGTGGAGGTGGGGGCGTGAGGCCGGCAGGGCAGCTTGGCACTGGGGATGTTGGCACCAGGAACGTGCACTGACATGTGTCTGCCTCTGTGTCACCCCTTGAACAGGCATGGGTGGAACCTCACAGTCCTTCCTAATAATACAGGATCCATCCTGCGACATCTTGGTGCTGTGCCTGGTAAGCAAGTCTCTTCTCTATGTTTGCAGGGGTGTAAGTGTCCTCTAAAGGTGGTGGTGTAGTCACCGAAGTCTTCTCCCTCTTTCTGGCCCCTCTGTTTGCCGGCTGACCGGGTAGACACGCAATTGTATTGTAGCAGGTGGCATTTAAAGGRATGAAGGCAGGTGTGCGGATAAAGAATTAATGAACAGTTGAGGCTGCATACCGGGAGGAACCRGTTGTACTTGCAGTATCCCTTTCTGTTGTTGCCAGTACGTCGGTGTTCTTGCTTTGTGTCAGGGTGATGAAGGACAGAACCGTGCAACTTCCTTACTTGCAAACCTAGTCTGTAGCGCTGGGCAAAGCAGCACACAAGTTTTCTAAATGAATTGTCACGAGTGCTCCAGCTGCATACATGCCATTGCAATTTACTTGWAGAAACATTAGCTGAAAGCATGATTCAGTCTCCTGCGCAGGWGTTGAGCCTGAACAAACCAATTGGGAAACAGGATACTTGTTTACAAGTACACTGTACACTTGACAACATGAAGCAATCTCCTCTGATCAATGGCATTAAGCTTGAATTGTGGGTATTTGTAAATTCTCTAAAGAATAAAAATTTTTACAGCTATTGGAAAACAAATATGTTCAAGGGCACTGTAACTGGCTGGTATATATTTTGTTAGTGGAAAATTCTGAATTTGTTAAATTATTCTCTGTGAATTTTTCACTCTGGTAGGAAGACTTAAGACTTAAGGATCAGCTCGTGGGTAGAACAAGATTTTAAACTGAAATGCCCTCTGAAACTGTCTTTTAATTAGAAACTGCAGTTACTCAAAACTCATTTTCAATCTCTCTGTTTTAGGAGTGACAATTCCTTGGCTAAATATTGGCATGGTCTTTTCTACCTCATGCTGGTCTCGAGACCAAAATCACCTTCCATACATTGACTACTTACACACTGGTGCTGATTGCATTTGGTAGGTATTCCTGTGTTTTGTTTTCTTTGCGTTCACCGCAGTGGCTGTCTGTAGGCTGCTGTTAATGGCAGCTTGTRTAGTTACCTTGTGCCTGAATGAATCTCACCTAGAAGGTCCAGTGTGTGTGATTACCGTTTTAATGGGAAAATGTAGTATAAACTTAAGTGATGAAACACCCTTTCCTGGAAGAAAAGTTTCACTTTATCTTCCACGCTCTATTCTGAGATATTTAGCAATAAACTGTTTCTGCTTGACATGGGGWTTAATCTATGGAAAGTTTCCATGACATGGAAGCCAAATGACAGCTAGTCAAGGTAGGCTTTCCTTAGGCTGACAGAGACACACTTGTCAAGCTAGTTCCGTATTGTCACTTGTAAAATGATTGAATCCATGCTCTGACTAAATTGGCACTGCTTTCTTGTTTTATGCAAAATATCTTGAACTCTRTACCTATGAGGCCCCTAGTATTTTCTCTCGTATGAATTTTTTTCATTATCATATGATAATAATTTTTAATATGATTACACACATCATTCGAGTGTCTCAATGTGGACATCACCAGTTAGCTGCTAGCTACATTTCATATTTTGTAGRCACTTCATGCAAATAGACTTAACACTCAGCTTCATCATGTTCAAAACCATGATGAATCCTTCCTGAATTCAGTGCATACATACTGCTACAGATGATGATGCGTTAGATTGCAACGGAAGTACAGCAGCTGATGGAGGGATTAGAGGAAGCAGGTGCTGCTGGCATGTCACGCGCCTTTCCACCAGGTTCCTGTGATATTGGTGTTTCTCCTCATGTGGTGTGAYGGCAGAAGGCCTGCAGGACCCCCTTTGCATCCAGGAAGTCCCCATGGTGGCAGTGGCAGTGTCAACTGCACTTCATTAACCTTCAACCCTTAGCTTTAACTCCCATATTTCTCAGCTGGTGSTGATGTCAGCGGTGCTGACCCAGCTGTCACTGGGAAGGCACGTGGCCCAGAAAAAAGGATTTGGAATCTTGGAGAAAACCATTAAAACAGGAGCTCCTCTCTAAATATTTTAAGTTGGAGAAATGTATGTGATCATACCAAGGGGTACAGGTAAACAGTGGATTATGCTGCAGATCAGGGAGTTTCTGTCACTTTCTGTCATGGCCATTTCATGGCTCTTCCCCCTCTTCTGTGAATCAGGAATCTGTAATCTTTTATAATAATATACTATAAGAGCAAATTGCTAAGCGAGCTATGTTGTCCTCAGCTTTAGGTGAATCTGTTTCTCTCTATGACATTCATCTAGTCTTAAATGACAGTAAATTCCAAACAGAAGATGTTCAGGAATCCCATAATTAAGTTCTGAGGCCACTCTTCGTACTGTGCATGTCAAAACATGTGCCTTTGGGGATTGAAAAGACTTGAATGCAGCCAGSCAGAGTTTTAGGAAAGGCTACTCTCTCTGTTTTTCCAAGCCAAGAATAAAACCAAAGAAGCCATTTGCTTTTTCTTGATGGGCTTACTTACACACATAAATACATAGCTTCAGGTGTACTTGGATGATTGCCTTGACGAAACACAGATAGTAAGCAGGAATAACTCATAAGAAGGAAAAAGCGAAACTCCTTTGTCTGTAAAAGCTATTCTTTGGCAAGGCTGCCAGGCTGGAGTGTCAGGCTAATATGCATTATTAACTCATTACAACTTTTAATATTGTAATAAAGTACCCAACTTTATTGAGGAAGAGATGAATTTAATAACTCTAGGTCTGGTGTAATATCTAGAGTAGCCCTGACAGCGTTGCTTTCAGTGGCTGCTTCAGTGATAACAAAGCAGGCGACTGGGCACCAAAGCTCTTCTCTGTCTTGCTATATCCACCCAGCATCCGGAATTCTTC
This sequence comes from Oceanodroma leucorhoa, assembly GCA_030449065.1. Lineage (NCBI taxonomy): Eukaryota > Metazoa > Chordata > Aves > Procellariiformes > Oceanodroma > Oceanodroma leucorhoa. Next base: position 7,815,685 of record JASVER010000026.1, on the reverse strand, counting down.
CCTTCCAAGGACAGATCCTTGTGGTGCTAAAATCAGTGGTGCTTCATTTACCTGTAGATTGCTCAGGTCACTGYCTAATCTCTCAGATTTACCTCACAAAGAGGAAACACAGGAGAACTCAATTTTCATGCAGGGCAGAGGTCAGTGACCTAACSTTTTTATTCAGAAGGGATCCTCAGTGCCCATTAAAAGAAGAAAATCTTGTTCTGCCCAAGGCACTCGGAAGTCTATGTTGGCTGCTCACTTCTGATTTTTATAGGTACGTGAAGAATTGCGAGTGAGTGAATTTGCAGCACKCTCCTCGGTCCTGCCAGTAGTCAGATAGTCCCATGCACTCCTGTGCTGCCCCTGCTCTTCACCCAGCCTTCCCGTGCCTTTTCCTGGGCCCATCTCGCSAGGGACTGCATGCTTGAATCTTTCAGCTGTTCCAGCTACATTTTCTGATTCTAAAAGAAAAGGGTGGGCTCTGCCATGTTCTGGATTTGAATTTGAAATATTTTCGTCACCATTTAAAATCTGTTACTATAGTGTAACTAGAGTAATACTCTACACACGTGCAGCTGTTCTGCAGCTGTCACTGTTCGCAGTGCAGGTACTGCGAAGTATTTGATACACAGTGTGCATTTAACATTGCTGTTGGGACTCGATCCTTATCAAGATGAGGTTCTTCCACTTCACCTCTGTGTAACCCTAAGATTTCTTAGCAAGGTCCTAATCATTGTCAGTATATATGTAAGGAGTCAGTCTATGTAAACCTGGGCAACCAGCTCATTAGAGCCCTTATTGTGGCTACAGTTAGCTGTACRAGTAGATATTGCCATCTCTTCTGGTCCTCAGCTTGAAGATCAACAAAGACAAATCAAAGTCATCATCAGTACAGTGAACAGTAACGAGATGTTCAAATCATAGGAAGTACAGCCTCCTACAGACTGATCAAGCAGGGTAACTCCGTRTGATGCATATGGAGTTCATATTAGTGCATATTATAAGCAAGTATCTTGACAAGGCCTGCAAGGCCAGCAGAACGCTTTATGGAATTGGTRGAGAGACTGGCTGGATGACAAGAAAACTGCACCCTTTCCTCAAAATCTTTCCAGATTCTTTCTCATCTCTTGTTGCCAAGTTTGGAAAAACATCTGTGTGTGTGCGCGTGTGTCTGGCTTGAGCGCGGATGGGCTCCAGATTGAGGTCTCATTGCTTAAAGTGAACTGAGAGAACTTGTGATAGATCTGGAGATGGTTTTTATTTGCCTGAGCATAACAAATCCAAATAAAGTAGTGTCACAGGTAAAGCCCAGCATGGCAGCAACCCAAGGCAGGTTTGGGAATCTCAGGATTTGCACTGTGTTTCCCAGCAAGCTGCGCTGCTCGGTTCGCAGGCGTCAGGTACCAACTACCGGATCTTGGGAACAGGTATTTCCTGGCTGCACATAAACCATTACCCTTCTGGCAGGGTGCAAGCCAGAGTGGCGGTAATTGTCACCATATCGCCTCCCTGCATCCAGCAAAATAGCAATTCTCTGGATGTGTGAAGCTAAGACCTGAGACTCCTACGTTATTTCTTGTCACTTCTGCGTAGGGAGCACTGCTGGCAGCGAGCACAGAGAGGACAGCTGCTTCCTTGGCTTCTAGAGGAGCGGAGGATGCACAGCTCTGCATATACCCAGCAGAGTGTTAAATCCCTCTTGCTGCTTTGGCTGCTCTTAGGTCTTTCTTTTGCTGCAAGGGAGAGGAGGGATGTGGGATTTGTTTAGTAAGCAAGGCAAGAAGGTCTTAGGCTACTTTGTGTACTAACAGTAAAGGTGATTTGTGGTTTCTTGATTGTTATGAACAGAAAATGTTATTAAATAAAAAGATCCTTTGGTTGATGCACAGGTAATAAATACAACCATTTATGATAAAGATAGTAGAACATATATTGGTGCTCATGAGATGCAAACTTCTGCCCATAATTAGGTGGTTTGGTGCCATKAAAATGAACATCATTCTATTGCTGATTTCTCTCCTGTGATTCTACAGAGCACTGAGTGTTCACATTYCTGTTTTGGGGATTTTGTGTCCTTTGGCATCTAGTGAACACCATCAAACTGAGTCTAAATAAACAGTTTTCCATGAATCCTCAGTGTTTTACCAAAAGAACTGTGTGGGGAAAGCCTGTGTTTAATTTCTTTCTTCTAATCAATATCCTGGTCTGAATTGCCTGTTACTGTGTAGCTGCGGACCATTATTTATTCCACAGTAAATCTTTCTCTTTTCCTCTGACAAAACAACAGGTATTGCATTCCTGCTGCGGAGGAGAACAAACTTGATGATGTGGTACATACCCTGCTGCAAGCCAATGGCACTCCAGGGCTGGAAATGCTTGAAAGTAATGTAATGGTAGGTTAACACTGGGAGAGGTATTCCCATTTGAGAACCCAAGGCTAATCAGAAGGCTGGTTGGTTGGGGATTTATTTTGGTTTTGTCTTACGTTACAGTGATGCAGGGGCTGTTGTTAAAATCTGGCTACTTTCTACTTGCAGTGTTTACCCACATGGCATTTTCCTAACGAGGCTCGCGTTAAAATATTGCAATAAAAATAAATGTGACAGTGCAATAAATGTCCATTTTTAATACTGTCCATAATGTATTTAACCTCACAAAGAGAGTGTTCTGTAATTAATTAATCTGCCGTGATTGACATCTTACGATGCCAGCACGGATATGAGAATCCTAATACTTCAAAGGATTTCAAAGTATTTTTGGCTCCCTTCTTTATTTTGTGGATAACAATTTCCATTTAGTGCATTTAAGTATAAATTTGGGAGCCCACAACAAAAACAACTCCCTCAGCTATCCGTGTTAACATCTCCAACAGAAGCGTAGTAGCAAGGTGGATCCAATGCCAAGTCTGAAAAGATCTAGATGGAAAACCGAATGGCCTGCATTACTTTATTGTTTTGAGGCTTTGTGTTTGAGATTGTTTGGCAAGTGAAAGTTTAAACTGTTGGTTTCAAAAGAGCCACTTCTGTAATTCTCACTCCAAACACTAAGCTTTAGCATGTGCGGAAGGGAGGAGAGAAAGCGAACAGAGCTGAGCTGTGAGCGGAGCACAGCTTTTCTCCACAACAAGTAGCATGTGGCAGTACCCGGCAAGGAAGGGGATCTAACTGTAAAAGAAAGTTCTGATTTTTTTTTTCTTTTTTTTTCTTTTTTTTTTTTTTTTTTTTTTTTTTTTTTTTTTTTTTTTTATGTCTTTCTAGATCTCCCCAGAAATCTTGTGTAAGGAGGGGATCAGGGTGCACCGTACTGTACAGCAGAGCGGGCAGTTTGTTGTCTGTTTTCCTGGATCCTTTGTGTCTAAAGTGTGTTGTGGCTATAGTGTTTCTGAAACAGTGCACTTTGCTACCACCCAGTGGACAAGTATGGGTTTTAAAACAGCCAAGGTAAGTTGAGAAAAGGAGTTAAAATGGATTCACGGCCCGGCCGTCTAAAACGACAGCAAACCAGACATTCCAGGATTGATAGTATTGTACTAGTACAACTGCGTCTATTTTTGTGGACTATTAAGTAAAAAAAGGAAAAAGTTCTGCAAGGCATAAGACGATCCAGTGTTTTCAGAAAAGCAGCAGAGGTAATAATTGATAGCTAAAAACTTCTGTATATTTGAAAAATTCAGAAGATTGTTATGCCTGCATAACAGTTTGCGAGGAAGCTTTTCAAAAATCCCTGCAGAGCTAATGATAATATATTGTATTATGCTTACTAATTTTTTTTAAGTGATGTTTTCTAGAACCATTAGAATCTCAGGTGCAAATATCTGAATAACTGTGCTTGTTAGCTCCTATGATAGGCAGAGTCAGTTAATACTCACAGCTGTATTGCTTGTCTTTCTCTGCCCCTTCATTCAGGAAAAGCTGTTGATCAGGGCAATTTCAATTTTAATCGACTTGAAAATCCTTAGGTTCACTGACCAGCCCATCCGATACTAAGCYGTAAATAAAACAAACTTCCCGTTCTCTTTTCACACAACTGAGGCAGGTTGTCTGCAGAAACAAAAGGTGAATTGCCCAGTCGTCATGATTTCGGCTACATTTCTCTGTTCTTGGACAAAGAATATATGTCACTAATTGTGTTCCCAACCTCCTCAAATGGGTTACAGCTGCTATTTTGGTAGTGTTTTTATAGCTAAGSCACTAGTAAATTATCATTTACAGCTTCAGACCAAGTGGTTAGTAAGTAATTAAATGTAATATGTCCACAGTTAGGTTTTGGTTCTTTAGGGTTAATGGAATTCTTCCAGCCTGGTTATACTAACTGTATATTAACTTAGTTTGAAATAAAAGGTTATTTTATTACAGATTTATTCTGGGGGAAGGTGGGAATTGTATATGTGTGTAAGTAAGGAATGAGAATCCTGAGCTAACCTTTTCTGTCTGAAGGTACACAGTTATATAAACTCCATATGCTGTATTTATTGCTCTACTGAACACTTGTTTGATATTGTGAAAATGCCACTCCTGTAAGAGACAGAAATCACTATGCAGCAATTAAAAAGCTCTTCTTGGTGCCTCAAATTCTGAAGAACAGTTTCTTTTGATTAATTTTTAAGAGCTTTGCACTGGGTAAATATAAGCTGGCTGAAAACCCAGCAGATTCCAATCTAGGTTAACCTGCCTTGGAAAGTGAAGTCACAGCTCTCACAAACTTTACAAGAACCACAGCTGTGTGTTCATATCAAAATAACTCTGGAAACACCTACTGCATTGTTCTTTTCCTTCTCTTTTTTCCCTCCCCCTCTTCTTTCTGCAAACTATCCTATGTTCATAACTCCCTTAAATTTTGGAAATTCTTTCTTGGTTCCTTCACTTTGACAAGGCACTTTGCCATTTTCAAAGGCTGGCTGGGATTGTGCTTTTCAGAGGTTGTGAGAAGTTCTGTGTAACGAGCAAGATTCCCCTTTTGGACTGTTAAAGAACTCTCTGACCAACAGCTGTACCTTCCTATCTGTCCGTTCTCGACAGCAATATTGACAGTTTTCAGCCGTTTGATATGTTAACTTTGTTTTCATTCTGTGATACTGTGACCTGATTTTTTTATAGTGACTCTCTTTATATTACTAAACAATATGTTGTTTCATTTCATGTGTTGAATGACTGATCAATCTCCTTTAATATATGGAAAAATGAAACTCTGCATCTGAAATTGCATTGATTTTGGTTTATAAGGAGTTGGGATAATTGTTGGAATAAAGGAGTTTGTATAAAGCCTGTGTAAAGGGACAGACAGGTTTCACCTAAACCATACGTGGAACCAGGTTGCTGGCTTTTAAAAAACACCCAAGAGCTCTTGAAATTTTAAACTAAGGATGAGGAGAAGGTTTACAGGTGTGGTGGAAGAGTTTGTGAATGGCAAAGGGGTAACTCCATGTCCTCGAATAAGGCATTGGGCAAAGTCAGTCAACCTCATTTAGGAAACGGGAAAACAGAATATTGGACTAAATGAATGCACTCTGGTCTAGAGGTTTGGAAATAAGGAATGTCTGGTTTTAAAGGAGGGCTTTGGTGGTATAGGGGCTACCAGAAACTTGGTGGAAAGAAGAGACTCMGCCGGTACCGTAATACAAGAGGAAGAAGTACATAGGAAAGATGGAGTTAGTCATCCAGTTGGAGCGGCACTGCTGTACACAGAAGAGAGCTCACGGCCAAGTCAGCCAGGTTTAGCTAACGCTGTCACCAGTGACAGAATCCCTGTGCGCTGATCTTCCCGTCCCGAAGAGGAAAAGCATGCCATTARCGCTGTGCTCCTGACAGTCCAGCCAAGAGGCTGGCAGGGGCTTTATAAGTGTCCCCCCCCCAAGTTTTAGTTTGGGTGAGGAACGTGCCTTTAAAATGCCAGACAGTTACCAAACCTTGGTTCCTATCACAGAGCTGTCTTAGCCTGAGCAGATTGGGTTGCTTTCAGATGAAACCAAATGGAAAGARGCGCTCCAGGAGTGCTCCTGATGGTGGTGGTGTGGCCACAGGACCAGGCTAGACTGCTCTGAAGTAAAGCCATCAGCTCTACACCCACACRTCCTGTGGATGTTTGGGTCCTCAGCATCAACTGTATCGCTCTGCACATCCACTCCTCCTACTTCACCGTGCTGGATGGCGTGTAGACGTAGCCTGCTTTACACTAAAGGAGATGAGAGAAGAACAGGACATACGATGATAATGGGAGATGCTGGTCTCCTCCCCCTAGCTCTAGGGTAGTGGTTGTGTTGGTGTGTGATGCCGGAACCGAAATGGCTTCAGGGAGCAGCTAGTCAGGAAAATCCACGTGAGAAGAAACTTGTCTCGCTTCTCAGCAATGATGGAGCCCAGTTCAAAACATCACTATCGAATAGCTGCGCGGTGATGGTGAGCAGAGAGTAAGAACCTTGAAAGAGCAGTAAAATGCAAGATATCCACTACTGTGGTGTTTCATTTCAAAAGACAGCCTCACATAATACCAAGGAAGCTTGTTAAATTGAGAAGGCAGAAAGAAGGGTTAAGTGTTTGCGTGCAGCATAGAAATTGTTTAAAGATGCCGTGTTAGAGGCTCACAACACATGCACATTGCCTAGCAAAAAAAAAAAAAWTTCAGAAGGCAAAACCCCCACTGCACTTGGCATGGCTACACACCAGGAGGAAGGAGTCTGTTTGAAATGAGACCCAAAAAATCCCTTTTGTGTCCAGAAGATAAAAATGCAAATAAAACAACCACTCTAGCAAGATGCATGTAAATACACACAAATGCAGACCRAAGAGAGATTTTGAAGAACAACTTGCCAAAGGCCAAAAGAAAAAAYAAATGTAGAAAAGAATGAGACCAGGGCAATTAACATGGCTTTTGCAGCGAGGTCATGGCCCCCAGGCCTTGAAACTTTTGGAAGGATGTATGGCCAGAGAGATCCAGCTGACAGAGTCTGTGAGCATTTCTRGAAGACTTTTGGTGAGGTTCCTGARAAAAGGCTCTTAAAGAAATCAACCTGCCAAGGGTTGAGGGGGGGGAAAGGTCACGTGCCAAAAAAATAACTGGTTTAAAGAGAAGCAGAGGATGAGAACAAATGGTCAGGTTTTATCATGGAGGGAGATCTCTCTCTGCGTTCCTCAGGAATTTGTACTAAGACCAGTACAGTTCAACGTATCCATAAATAACCTAGAAAGGGAAGTGAATAGCAAAACTAATCCTTTATACTGAGGATATTAATGGTAGTGACAGCAAAAATTAAAGCTATGAGGTGTTACAGAAAGATTTCATGATACTGAGTGATCTGAGAKAAAATGGGTTGATAAATTTTAAATGACTCGGGAGTAAAAAATAATCCTCATTTGACAGACACAGCGATGGGCTCTGAACAAGCTCTTGCTACTGAGAAAAGAGATCTTTGGATTCCKATGGAGCTGCCAGCCAAGTGCTCCGGAGAGGTTTAAACAGAAATCTTGAACGTTAGGAATTGCAAGGAGAGAAYAGACAACAAAGCAGAAGCATCGCTATGGCACTGTGTAGGTTCTTGGTATGGCCATGGCTTGAATACTTGTGCAATTCTGAGTCCCTAATTGCAAAAGGAATATAGAGGAACTAGAAAAAGCACAGCAGAGAATGATGATTAAATGTATGAATTCGCTTCTGCGTTAAATATAAGAGGACTACTCATCCTGGAAAATTAAGGACCAAGAGACGTATATGATAGTAAGATTGGATCACAAGTGGCAGGGTGATGATAGCTATAATACGAATGTTCTCCGTCTCTCATAACATTGAAAAACGTGTCATTAAAAGAAATTATTAGGCAGTAGGTCAAAAGCAAACGGAAGTCCGTTTTAAAATACGTATCTGTGTATTTCATTACTGCATGGAAGAGAAAAACGTACATGGATTCAGAGATTCAGATAAATGCACAGATCCAGTGAGTTGTGCTAAATGCAGCACAGACCCGTCTGGGGCACGGGAGGTCCCTGAGCTGCCAGCCAGCCCCAGCGAACCTCGCTTTTTTCTCTAGCCACCCTCTGTGGCCTGTATCCGGGCTGCCTGCGTTGCCTGTGCGGGCTGTTGGTGGAGGAGCCTCGGACAATATGCAAAGCAAATCTAACGTGCAACAAACTTCTCATRCCACTCCTAAAAGTGCAGCTGTTCYGACCCCAGGCAGTCTCTAGCAGAACCTTCTGAAGACCGCTTTTCTTACCCTGTGGCCCTCTTTTGAATGCTTTTTGATCAGCAAAGGTTACTAATCCATTTTATGAGATATATATATATATTAGTTATCACTTTAGTGCATGCAATCAGTACTATTAAAAATGATGAATTTTATGATATATTGGTTCTGATAAAAGGAATACTGAGAGCATGTAATTACGGTTACAAAACAGGGTGAAAAAAAATTAAGGTTAAAGATGAATCTTCRGTTTTGTTTGTGCCGAGTAGGTATTTGGTGGGCTTAACTCCTAACCAAAACGGCACCTTCACATTACACTCCAGTATTAGCGTCATTTGAAAACTCTCTGACTCTATATAAACCAAAACATACCTCTTCAGACACTGGGAAAACTCTAGACGTCTATTTTCCCAACTGCACAGTAAATCAAGGAATTTGCCTATATAAGAATTATCGGAAGGGTTTAAGCTACCAAAATCAGTTGGTTCGTATTGACAGGAATGAAAGATGTAGCTTTAAAAGCTTACACAGAGAGGAACCGGTAACAGGGAAAACCGAGCAGAACTGAAACCCCCTCTTTTGCCTGTTGTCTCTTTTCCCTGACGCCGGCCTGTTCTGCTAGTTGTTGTCTTTTTGAYGTTTCAAATAACAGCAGTCCTGGGCTTCAGGCAGGTCAGAAGACCAGATCTTACTGGATAGCTGAGAGCACCAATAGCGTATTACTGAGCTTAAGTGATTGGGTTACTCCTCTTGGCCTCCACCGGAAAAATGAATTTTTAGGGAGAGAATTTTRAGGTGTTTGTTGGTTCCTCCGCTTCAGTGAACTGCATGCTAACCTATGCCTGGGCATCCTTCTTTTTATTTTTCTCATTTTTGTGACATCTCTCCTGTCTTTGTCTTTTCCATTAATGAAGTTTTATTTTCTTTTTTGAAAAAAGGGTATACCTGAAACGTGGTACACTGGAGTATTTGCATTTTACTTCATTCTCTTTGTATATGCAGACTTTGCCTATTTTTCTCTGCATTAAATTTCACAGTAAAGCATATTAAGAAAAGATAGCATGCAGATCGATTTCTTGGCATATATGCCATCGTGCATTGCAGGTACCTTTTTGCTCTCTACTGGTGACTTTGAACAAAAGCGAAATGTTAGATATAACAGGCACTAGGATATTCTGCGAGAAAGCAGTTGATTGTGACTGTCTGGTAGCATGCGTTTGGTTTAGGCTTTCGAGTTTTTTTCTGTGGCATTGGTTCACCTAAAGCACGCSCAGAAAATCTTTCATAGTCCTTTCAACAGGAAGACCCAATTTAGCAAAGCACTTGGGCACCTGGCTTCCCACTGAAAGGACTGATTTATAATCAGCATTTGTTTCAGTGTGAAGTTAGGTGCTGGATGTAAGTTAGGAACATAAATATTTTGTTTAATTTGGCCTATAGAAAGCTCTTACTTTTGGTTGTTTCAAAAGGCTACTTTTTGCTACATTGAATTCATTCTTCGTAACTTTTTATTTTCAAATTTGCTTAAGAACTAATTTGGCAATTTGTGTCCCAGGAAATGAAGAGACGACGTATAGCCAAACCATTTTCAATGGAAAAGTTGCTTTATCAGATTGCAACAGCGGAAGCAAAAAAGGAAAACGGACCGACTCTGAGTACGATATCATCACTTCTTGGAGAGCTCAGGTAACGAATTGGGGTCTGTTGTACCTATTTTGTTTTCATTGACAGACTCCAGAGGTGGATGACGTAAGTAACCATTTCAGACGCATGTCTTTCACCTACTTAACCAAGCAAAAGCCCAGCAAACATACTTGAAGACAGCCACACGTGGAAGAAGCAGTTTCCTTGGCTGTACTTGATGTGAGGGTGCCCATGGTTAGGATGTCTTACTCTAAGAATTCCCTACTTTGGGCACCATCAAAGAATTAAAACTACAGTTTGCCTTGGGTTTTTATTTTGTTGATTCTTGGTGCRGAGAGTCAAGCTTTCCTGATGCATTAGGTGAGCTACATGGTGCCAAGTGGTTAAATACCTTTCTTCAGTTTTTCAGCCTCTCGGCATCAGTAGCCACTGTCAATCCATGCCTGTGATGGGTTTAGCACCAGGAACCCTTGTCTTCAGCAGCAAGATTTGTTATACTGCACTTGTGGAAGGTACTTTGTATACAGAAAGTTGTCTTGATTTAAACCACCGAATAAGTGAGCAGCTTATGCGTGGGTGCTAACGTATCTTGCATTAAAACTTGAACGTTTTAAAGACAAAAAACTTCACGCTCCTTTTTTTCTCCAGTATTAAGGAAACATGTTTAGGGTTTCTCTTAAGATAGGTAAAAAAAGAAAATATAATGTTGCCTGGCTTCCTGTGTAATGATCTTCTCTTTTGTTCCCTACCATGTAGTTGCTACCTATCTTTCAAGTTTGTGACAACTGGTACTCGAGATGTCAAGAAAGTTTTGATGAATGGAATCTACAAACTGTATTTAACTAACTAGCATGTTCATTTGGAAAATTTCCAGTGACATATTGAAGGGGAAAACAGCCCATGTGTTGTTTTAGTGTTCAGAAAGAAATACAAAGAGGTGTGCTGACTGCTTTACCTGCAGCTGGTTCCCCTGTGGGAATAATCACTTCCAAGTGCATTTTTTTTTTCCTTGAAGAGGAAAAGTCTGCAAGTGCGAAAGGTGAAACAGAAATGTTGGTGCTTGCTGTTAGACCATCACATCGACCTCTATCAGAGTGGTTCTCAAACTTGTTCTTATGCTTAGGTYGGAATTCTCTGGAGGATATCGGTCCTTCCTGTGGCTGCTTATGTAAAACAAAATCCCAAACAACAAAACCTGAAAAAAACCAACCGAAGTGGAAAACTGTGCCATATTTTTTTTCCTTTGTTTTGTTTTGCTTGTTTGTTCTGTKTCTTTTGCTGCCTCCTCTCCTGATCTGCCTTGGTTGCTCAGTTTGCCCGTGCCATTTGCTTAGCTTGGCTCTCCACCCATTTTCAGCTGTGCCTGGTGGTGAGCGTTTTTATTCTCCCCTTCCATCTGCTCAGCTCACTCCACACTTGCCGTCTTCCACTCAGCTCCAGCCTGTCCTGCTCTCCTAATGCTGTATAGTTCAGCATAGGAAGTGTTGCGGACGCCGTGGGTGAAGGGCAGCTAGAGGGCTTAGTCTTTACTCTTAATTGACATCTTCTTTTTCCCCTGGGTGTACAGCAAGATCTTCGTCTTTTGGCACAATCACTTGCCCTGCTCCCCCTTTCCTGCCTGAAGCACCTCACGGCAGCAGGTCCTTGGTTCATCTCTGCCTCCTGATGAAGGTGGCTGTGTTACTCCTGACAGCAACGGCTCCTCCTCCTCAAGGTGGCTTTTGGCAACTTCAGGAATGACAGTCATGTTAGCCACATCTCCCGACTCTCCACATGGCCCCGAGCAACCATCGACCTCCAGGAAGTACTCCGCAGTCCCCAGTCCTCTGTGGAGCAGTTTGAGAACCACTGCCTTGATACAGTGGTCGCTGTTAAAATAATTAGGCAGCGTTTCTGTGGTCCTGGCTGTCTCYCACCATGCGTAGGGAGTGGCACCAACCTCCAACAACACTCAGGGCTTTGCTGTGTGGAGCTRAGGTTTCAGTGATGATCGTGGTAAAAGGGTGATTGTACATGGCTTTGTGGTGGTATGAGGCGATGCCAATGTCTAATTGCAGAAAACATTCACAGGGACACGGAGCTGAGGCAGCGGCGGCAGCTTTACGAGGCAGGCCTCCATTCTTCAGCGCGCTATGGCAGCCACGACAGCAGCAGCACGGGGATGGATGGAAAGAAAAAGCCTCGAAAGTGGTTGCAGTTAGAAACGTCAGAGAGGAGATGTCAGATTTGTCAGCACCTGTGCTATCTTTCCATGGTGAGTAAAATCCTTTGCCACCGCTGGGGTACTGTCCCCCCTGTTCTAACGTACTGTAAGGGACTATAAGCRTTTGAGAGACGGCACACGCGTGCTGCAGAGTCATCTCACGCACTCCACACGAGACGCAGAGATGTTGATTTGGTTCGTGTCAGAACGTTTATCGCCTTGGGCAGCGGTGACGGAAGACAACAGTTAGTGTCGGGTGCTTCCCTCCCCCTGTAAGGAAGGGATAAGCGAGTCACTCGGCCGCTCTCGGATGCCCGCAAGCACGGCTGCATTGCACTAGGAGGGGTAACACGGATGATACTTGCAGGTTGCCAGTAGTAGTAAGTCATGGCAGAACAGTTCTGGGGATGATCTAGCAACTCGAATATATGCCCTGAGTCTCAGGCACGCAGCTGCAGCCTGTGCTGCCAGTTTCCCTGCAAGCCAAATTGCAGGGTAGATGTATCCTATCTGTCAAGCCACGATGCTGTTTGCCAACCTGTCTGTTCAAAAATAGAAGTCATGCCCGTAAACTTTCCCTCTTTTTAGAAATAATTGCCTACTGGCTTTTGAAGGCGTGCTAACCGCTGTGGTGACRCTTTCAGGTTTTTAGCTGTATGCAGAACACCTAGAAATACAGCAATTTCATTAAAAATACCAAAAGCCCCTCCCACAACCTTATGTACCACTTAATTCCAAGATCAGGTATTTAAATAAACAGTATACAGTGCGTGTGAGTCCATATTCGGTCCTTTTTTCTGTCACCTTTCAGGGTTTTTTTGGTTATAAATGTTAGGGGTTTGATGGAAGTGCAATGTAACTGTTCAATGATGAGCTGTAGCTGTTTCCCTTCCTAGGATAGAATATGCTGAGTTTATACATGTCTTCAGACCACTGAGCAGCTAAGACATGTTTAAGCAGGACTAGTYTGAAGTAACTTTAAAATGAGTTTGTTTAAAAAACCAACCAACCAAAACCTGTTAATTCTGGTCTGTTTGCTCTGGAGTAAGTGTAATCGAGGGAAGGATTTTTTTTTTTTTTTCCTTGTCATTCTTAACAGTAACAAGGGACAGCAAGTCCACTTGGTTGTCACGTTCCAAGCTGAGCGTGTCGGCTTGGCAGGTAGCCAGCTGAGCAAATGTGACCTCTGCTGAATGAGACAGTAGCTGAGGAATCCTGTGGCTGAGCTTCTGATTTCATCCTTATTCAAGACAGCATTTAAAGTTAATGGGAAACAGCTGTTTTCAGGAAATCTTTAGGCTACATATTAGACACCAATAAAGCTTTACGCATATATCATTATTTGGATTTGGCCTTTGTTACTATTGGTGGGTTTTTTTAAAAATTGTATGTATTTGCCAAYATTAGCACTCAAAAGGGGATATGTACTTTCTTCTTCTTCCACATTCTGAATCATTTCACAAATGTGTAATGCTGCTTGTTCATGCCTCCTTCCACTAACTTGTAGTAAAATACAGGTTTAGTAGTTCACACATTGCAATGGGAAACATTGTGTGTGTAACATGGCTACAATTTGGAGCTCACTGCACTTCTCTGTCCCCCCGCCTCTGCATTTCTATAGGTTGTACAGGAGAACGAAAATGTTGTCTTCTGCTTGGAGTGTGCCCTGCGGCACGTGGAAAAACAGAAGTCTTGTCGGGGACTGAAAATGATGTACCGTTACGATGAGGTCTGTACGATATAGCGTTGTGCTGCTGGTGAGCTTTGATACTGAAACCTTGGGACTAGACTTAGCTCTGTCTTTGTCCTACCGAGACCTCAGGAAACTCTGCTTTGCTGGGTTTTTTTTTTTTTTGGTGTGGGAAGAAGGCGCTTGATTATGAGCTAAGTGAAAGAAATAGAGGGAAACGTGATTACAAAGATGAAACCTGAAGCATAAACTGCACGAATGTGTGTTACAGAACAGAGAAGCCATTTAATGCTTTGGGATGCTGCAGAACGTGAGGCTGTGCTTTGACTGGTTAATTTATATAACTGCTGTGCTTTAGGATAACTTCTCTCTGTTGGTAATTGAAAGTTCACGCTGACTTACTCCAGTCCAGCCTGGACCTTCTTTAAGGCAAACTTGTAGATGAGAGGTCCAGTAATGGCTGAATGGCTCAATGTGACGATGAATAATCGCAGAACTCAAGTTGGTGATTTRGGGCTGTGCCTGGGTTCTGGGCTAAGGCTACACTGCAGCACAGTCAAGAAATGCCTCTTTGCCTGCCTGGTTAGCTCCATTTGTGGGCAGCCGGGGTGTGTGAGGGGATGGGTGGGGAACGGAGAGCCGGGGGGGGCATTTTACTGTTAGCCCGAGCTGTGGATAACGAAGCAGTGGGAGAAAGTACAAAATCAGCTCYTGGGGATCAGTGCTGGTACAAGTAGCCTTTTGCGACGGCCTTCTCGGCAGTTTCTGACGTATGCACGTAGAGGTATGGGGGGAAAAAAACCCAAAAGGTCAAAGTAACTCTGGGGCAGATCATACCCTTATGGCTTTGGTCATTTTTAATTGTAGGCTCTGTTCTGGTATCAGGTACTGTGGATAGAAACAAGTACAAGCTAAGAAGCCCAAACAACAGTGAAACTGCCTTTGTGATGTGATAAACACAGGAAGTTATTCAGAAATTTTAATATGTCTCTTATTCTTGAGATTATTCAGTCCCTTACATGCTGTGTTTTCACAGCTGTTAATTCTATTGAGGTTTTTCAAAGCCACCCTTTCCAGCAGAATCACATACAATAATTATTTTCGCTAGGTTTTGTAATTACAAAGTAGCTATTTTAGGCTGCTTTGGGAAAGGCAAGAAAAGGCACCTCTCCTTCAATACTGGATGATGATGATGATGATGATGACTTTTTTTCCCAAATGTAGAAAACTGTCACAAAGTTTCTACATTTCTGAAAGATACTAACCGCATGCCTGGTTATTATTACAGATTATTTTTTTTTTTTTGAGGGCGGTGAATGGGGAGAGAGAGAACCTGCATGTCAAATGCCATTTGTCAAATCTATTTAACTGTTAGGTAGGCTTAATTAAGAGGCTGTTTCAACTTCACACAAAAGTAACTTCTCAACGTTCTTATTAGGATGGGACAGCCAGTTCAGAAAAAATCTCCCCCCACCCCCCCAAAACTTCATCAAATCCCTGAAGGTAATGGAATTAGGAGTGGCGTTGTAGCCAAGACACTTCGATGTGCAGTTCAAGGCCTCCTGTCTTTTGCTCATCGCAGTGCCATGGGCCTGTCGCCCTTTTTCTGCCTGGCAGCAAGCCAGCTTTTGCGATGCGCGGGCTCCGAGCACCAGGACACCCAGAGATCCTAAAAAGCATCAAATGAAAGTAGCATCCCAGAACCAATGACAACAATGTCACAAGGAAAAAGCGGAATCTTTTTCTTAAATTTTAAAGAAGTATTTAGTAAATGATAAGGAATGTTACTATGGGTTTRAATTTATGGCGTTTATAACTTTGTTCAGCAGTGGGTTTTAAATTGTATCTGAAGAACATTTCTGACCCTAGTGACGTGACCTTGCAGCCCAGCTTCTTTATTCTTGCTTAGCGGCCAGAGCTCAGACGTTTCTAGTTCTGCTGATTAGTCTTTAAGTTTGGAGGGGGAAGCTTCAGCAAGGGCACTATTTGGACTACGACACAGTACTTTTTACAAAACTCCTCGTTGTAAGTGGTATATGAGCCAAGCTTCTGCGTAGTTTGTGAATACATAGATATTTTTTTCCCCCAGTTAAGTGTTTTCAGTCAAAAAGGCAGCACTACATCTCAAGTGACTGGAGAAAGAGCAGATGCTAATTTGTATTTTGTTTTTTCCCCCTTCCTGAACAGGAACAAATAATCAGTCTAGTCAATCAAATCTGTGGAAAAGTATCTGGTAAAAATGGCAGCATTGAGAACTGTATCAGCAAGCCTACACCAAAAAGAGGACCTCGTAAGAGAGCGACAGTTGACGTGCCATCATCTAGGCTTTCATCCTCCAGTTCATCCAAAAGTGCTTCGAGTTAATCCTGAAGATGCCAACACTCTCATTTTGTCAATTTATATATATTTTTTGTAATTATTATACCATAGTTTGGAGTACTTGCTGTAGAATACAAGCTGTCTTTGCACTAGCTCTAAAGAAGATTTTCTTCTGGTTTTAGAGAACTAATTTTGTTTTAGCATTAAACTGTTGAATTTTTTTTTGTACTTAGAATAGATAGATACAGCAGTCTGATTTTTTTAAACTGCCGTATGTTCACTGTTTTAAAACCGGCAAGGGGCTGATAAAATATTAATTTGTATTGTCCCTATGGCTGAAAAAATAAAAAGCCTTTTTGGTAACTGTGAAAAAAAGGCTTTTAACCCATTTTTTGAATAGGTTAAAGTTTGATGTGTTTTATAATTTGTTCTCCAGTCATGTGAGCAGATTTTTCTAGAGAGAAAAAGGATAGGAGACAAAAACTTGAAAGAAATTGCTTTACTTTGGCTGTCTTTTATTCTGTCACGGCAAGATGAGTTTTGTAATTTTTTAAATTGAAGAATACACACTTTCTTTGGGAGGTTATGGCAGCTGAAGATGGACTTTGTTTCCTAACTGTAGGCAAAAGGAGGAGATTTGGAGTATGTTCTCTTTTACCAGCACATCACTATGCATCTGTTTTGAGGGGGAAAAAAAAAAAAAAAAAAAAAAAAAAAAAAAAAAAAAAGAGGAAAAAAGACTGCCTGCCTTGAGGAGTCATGTGAGGGAAAACTGTGCCTGATTTCATTAGGAAATCCATTCTGTTATTTTTTGGTGCTGTTGGCTACTTTATCAAAAACCCTTCAATAGCATCCTTTAAAAAAAAAAAAAGAAAAAAAGAAAAAAAAGTGATTGAAGCCATAAGTGCTTCTTTTGTCATAGACGTGCAATCTTTCTAACATTCCATTTCCATTCCACTGCTGTTTTTCACACCTTTACACAGTCAAGCATTAATTTTTGTTTTGAATTTGTTTCATTATATGATCACATTTAGAGCCACTAGCAGGTCTGCGTATTTCTTTTGAATGTGAAAATGCGTTTGCTTTCATCTTGTCTATTTTTTCTCTTCATGTTGTAACAAAAAAAAAAAAAAAATCACACCTTTTGTACATATGCCTGTAAATTTTTTTAAATACTTGAGCCTTTTCTTGGGGTGGGGGGAGGGATGGCGAAGAGACAAGATGAAGAAAAGCCTTACGTTTCACTTTCTTCATCGGTTGGATTGGATGCTTACAGGGTTTTTCTTGTAACATTTATAAGTGCTGCTTACATCACTGAACAACAACAAAAAATAATAATGGAGTAGCTGTTGCCCTTTTCTGGTTGTGTGTACAGTATGTGTGGAATAAAAAAGGGAAAATGTTTTCACAAACTGTTTTGTTTCGTAATTGAATTCAACAATACCGTAGCTACCCATATTGCACTGAGCTTGCCAGTGGTGACTGTCAGGAAAGTCCTATAATACGATTTGTTGGTGGTTGTTGCAGAAGACTGAACTGTTTTGGAATATTTAACAATAACATAAACAGAGTCAAGTGTTTTCAAATGTGGTTGTCTGGTTTTTATGGCCTTGCTGTGTACTTTTCCCTCTTGACAGTAAACTTCTGACTATGGCTTACAGTTTGACATTTAATTTATTAGCGCTGCTCTGCTCTCTTTCCTTGTAAGGAAAGACTTCATGTTGTTTATTGCCMGTTTTTTGTTTACTTTCCAGGTTTGTACTACGAGGTTTAATAAAAAAACAAAACTTTTTTGGACATTTTGTCTGTCTTCTGGAAAGCGAGTGAGTAAAGTAAGCTCCTTCAAGAAAAATTTCTCTCAACAGATGCCTYGTTGGATAGTAAATACCTAATTGTAGGCAGTGAGCTTCTAGCTTTCGTTTCCCAGCGAGGGGTCAGGAAACACTTTGCCAGGTAACAGGAGATTGCGCAAATCCTGAAGGAAACTGGCCGCTTCCCAGCCSGCTAGCAGCAGGAGGTGCCTCATCCCCAGCCACGAGCTTTGTCAGGGCAGGTCTTTGGAAGGGAGCTACAGCACAGCTCACCCTTTTACTTACGCTGTTTCTGATTACATTCCTTCCCTCCGTGCATGAGGAGCAGGAGCCAGGAGCCTTCTCAAAGAAGAGCAGATCCCTGCAAATAGAGTGTGAGACTTGACAAGAAACAGGTGTTAGACATGTTCAGACCTCAAGTTTAGAGAGAAAAATGACTGCAGATAAAAAATGACAGTGAGAGGATGGTGACTATAGGTCCTAAGGTTTATAAAATGTACGCACTTAATTTATAATTCATTCAGGTTTATTTCCCTTAAATTGCTGGCTTGCATCAGTGTAGTCAAACAGATGTCACCAAGGAAAACTAAATTACACTGGTGCTCAGTATAAATAACCATTTTTTTCTGAATTAGTCTCCTCTGTTCACTGTCATGGATAAAATATTTGGGTAATCAAGTAAAAGACGTGGTTGGGATAGAAATACTTTATTTTATCTCGAAAGAGGAGTACGTTTATACAATGCTAAGATATCTGCTCCACGAGGGGTGTAACATTTCAATATGCATCTCCTCCTTTTCAGTTTTTTTTTTTTTTCCTTAACACCTATGGTAACTACGTTGGTCCTGAATAAGAAGTGTGAGAGAGTAGACGCTGCTGCATTAGTAGACAAAGGCAGTAGGCAGACAGTAGGTAGTAAAGAGTAGAAAAGAACTTTTTGTTTTGGTTTGGATCCTAAATCTTCAGTTGCAGCAGCTCAAAGCATGCAAGGAACAATTTGGGTTCAGCATTATACATCGAGTCTAAGTATTTCCAATCAGCGATTTAAAGGTTAGTGGTCAAAGTAACTTGTATCTTTCCCCTTTAACGCTCTTATACATAGTATATACAACAGTTTTACTGCTCCCCTGAGCCCCAAGACTACTGTTAAAGTGTGTGTGCTTTAGGCATCTTTTTTTTTTTTTAAAAAAACCAACCTCCACATGACTGGCAATTTTGTAAAAAGGCGGTATTACTAAGTAAAAAGGTCTGGCTGTTACGCTTGGTTAGCAAATTGTTACACAGGCAAGCTCTTCATTCGCTTGTTCATTCATTCAGAGCCATTCTTAAAGGATATGGTTTTAAGATTCAAATAGTTTGAGAGTCACTTTCATCACTAACATCTGAAGCACCCTTTCTTTCAGTTACAGCAGCAAGAGCAGTGTCCACTTGAACTTCCTCTTCGTCAGACTGAACAACTGGAGACTCTCCTTCGCTTGCGTCTTGGCTGGCGGAATCGGTACAGGTTGACGACAGTGAAGACAGTTTGTGTCGTAATTCAGACTGGCTCGGAACCTGAAGACTTATCTCATTCAYGTAGGTGGTGTTGGAGTCGGGCCCTTATAGTTGGAAAAAGAACAACGACAACAAAAATCAAGCTGTGGCTCAGCAAGTGAATTGAGAAGTCAGTATGGTCACTGAGCTCGACATCGGTTCATGAGTTGTGGCATTCAGGCTCTTTTGCAAAACGCCATTAAAAGACCCTCACAAAACACACAGCTGCCTCTTGGCTTCTCTGAAGGTGATCTCCAATACAAGCTACGGGCTGGTTTTAATCTCTTTCTGATGGTGTGTACATCTCACTCGTTCTAGTATTGCTAACACTTGAGATCAAATAAGGTAAGATTGCAGGAGTATTAAGTCCTGACTCTGTTAAGAGACATACAGCTGATGCCCAGTTTGCCTGTCAGCCAAGACCACTTAATCCTCCTAACTCTGACAAAGTCCATTCAGGCTTCAGCATGTGCTGAGAGTCATCACCAACAGGAAAATCCTCCAGGCAAACTCYGTCCAACAGAATGACACAAATAAACGTGGGTGAAGTTAAAAAAAAAATAACAACTGGGAGATAGGCAATAATAGTAATCTCCCGTTTTGACTAAAAATCAAGATGCAGAAGCAAAACAAATTCTTGCCCACAGCATGAAAGAATTCTTCTGGTAAAGCTATAGCATAGCTCAAGTGCATAGGAACGGGATTTTAAGACTCTGCTTCCTCCATATCCTATGCAAAAAGATGACTTCTAAGCAAGTTCAGTGTAACAGTGTTTGCTTACAGTTTGAGAGTTTGGATTTCAAAATTATCTTAGATCCTCTTCTCTGGACACTTCCTGGCAGTAAATAAGAAGGAAAAATACAGAAACATCTAAGCACTCTTATGTGATCTGCCAAATAGAGCCCTTCCTTCCYTCCCTGCTACACCTAACAAGGGTTTCTCCAGAGTCGGGGCTCCCAGCTTCAGCCCTGGGTAACCTTAGTGAGAAAATGCTCTTAAAAATCCTGTGGGACTGAGTTGCTTCCGTGGGGAGTACAACAACTTACACTGAACACAAGTGATACTAGGGAGATGTTTTAAGACATCTGTCTTTATGTTGTGCGCACCAGCATGCATTAGATTCATTTACACAACACACACAGAGGAGGAGTTTTCTGGAGTGGCAGAGGTGAGTAAATTTTTCAGTTCAMCTTACTATCACGGAATGTTACAAAACCAATGCTCATAAGCTGGCAATGTTTATAGCAAGACAAATTTGAAAACATTTGAATGTCTTGAGCTGATGATTGTCATTTTTACCAATTACTAAAATAACTTACCTGTATTCTGTGGAGTTCAGTAAAATTGTGAAACAAATCTTGCCCTGACCAACCCAGTTCTCCGCTAACAGCAAAATGAAGAGTTATCTTTCAGCCATCTCRTTTTTCTGAGAACGAAGACTATTGTATATTTGGCTTGATACTAGGGTGCAAGGTCCTTAAAGCAAGCACAAAAATCCCTTCTAATTCAGAGGGAAAGGAATCCTCTGGAACCACAGCAGTAAGGATTCACAAGACTCTTGTTACGCTGTAGTAGTAGTAACTGTAGAGGAGTAAGTCTTGCTGCAAGCGTATCCGACCTCTGCATTAAGGCTACARTGCTGGAATGTTACAGCACTGGTACAATATATTACAGTGTATGTGCAYATATATAATAAACACACACACACTATCTCTACATACACACTGTATTGCTTACAGCACAAAATAAATTATATCCTTTTTTCAAAGGCTARTAAGTTTTACATCTATTTAGGAAAAAACAACCACACCTAGTAGTTTCTACACTTCCTTAGATAATCCAGTTACACTGTTTGTTGTTAAGACATGAAGCTTCTTGGTCCGACATCTGCCAAAGACCCAGCAAGGGCAAAACAGTCCTAGATTCTGTAACTACTCGCATGCTCAAACAATGATCAACTTTAATAATGCATGAATTGGGATGCCCATCCAAACCCACCCATCTGAATTTAGTTTTTGCAATAAAACACAAAAACCTTTAGTAGTCAAGTGTGCCTTGACTACTTACCGTAAGCTTTTCATGTTCACAGCAGGTAATAACCACCTTTACATAGGGAGGAAGAAAATTACCCCAGGATATTATTAACATTTTTCTTTACATATCCCAAAATATAGGATAGAATTTAAAGTATTCTGTTTTTTCACTGTAAGTAGTTTTATAAAAATATTTCAACCTGTCTTCTCAAAAGAAATCTAAGTGCATTTAAAGGAGCTTCATCATCTCCCCCAAGAAAGCTTATTTTGGCTCTTTTGGGGAAAGGCATTTTAGTACTAAAMTAAGTTTTTAATGAAGAAAGCACACTTCCCTCGTGGATAAAGTRTCCAGGATTACTAATTACCTGCTTTAAGCAGATCCCTTATCATGCTGCAACTTGCCAAAACGTAAATCTGGTTTTGTTCATCAGAACACATAAACAGAATTTTGGATTAAGATTAATTTAATCCAATTTAACTAACATTACTAGCAGTAAGAAGGCTACATGAAAGAGCTGCAGTATCAGAATCACTATTTTGAAGTTTCCAGAACATCGTCATGTTTTATGTATATGAACTGCTACGTTGAACCGTGTCTCTCAATATCTCTCACTGAAGATCTTACRCTATACAACTGGTCTGGATTTACTTCAAAATGCCAAAATTCTGGACAAACTCYAAGAAAGCAGTCTTAAAAATAAAAACCTAACTACCGCAAACTTTCTGTTGATGTTTGTTAAAATGTCCTCTATTAACTTTATATAGAGAAAAATGCACCTTAAAAGCAGTRTGTAACACATCACCTATTCATACCRTGGCAAATACAACACGAAGCTGTAGCAACTAGATGAAAAAAGAGACAGTCCAGAAATATCAGGTAGCTTTGCAGCAAGCTCTCTCGTACTGCAACTAAACGTTAATGTTTTGAAAACCACTACGGAAGAATATTCAATCTACGTAAAGTGTAATGTTTTATGAGAAAACAWAATCCATTACAAATTAGAGCAATTCCGGTGATTTATCACTTTGTCTCTAAGCACGCTGTCATTACTAGTATCATACCCAGCATGGGAGAAAGCATATTATTGTCTTCGCCTCCTGAGTTTAAAAAGACATCAAGTGCTTCTTGGTCAGACATGTCCATTAGGTCCATCTGTTCCAGCATGTCCACGTTCACCTCCATGGAAGACATACTTCCAATCGGTTCTGTAGTAAAAATAGTGCAATGAGCAAACTGACAGTCAGCTACATGATGGTATTGCCTATCAAGGCTTCTATAGCTGCTACAATTGTAGGCATTAGTCATAATTAAACGAGATATGGAAGGAGCAGACCCACAGGAGCTGCTCAGCAGCAATCTCAGCCCAAATCCAAGAGTAGTCTGTGCAATCTTTGCTGTGAAACAAAGGTCCATTACTGTTTTTGTAAACCAAAACATTTTTAGCAACAATATTTAYAGCAAGAGCATTGTCAGAAATATGCTAGGATGGGGCTCAGGGGCAAAGACTGAAACTTTCCGTTTTGTGGAAAGTTTTCCTTTCCTATTCTCTCAACTAGAAGTCTTTTTAGAGAAAACCAAACACATTTAAACACACAATCGCTAAATGTCAATACACAAAGGGACATGAAAATTCAGAAMTAAGGATTCATGTTAACAGAGAGCAGCCATTCTTCTTCCTCACTCAATCAGTCTAATAAATGACAGTAGTATGTAAAACCTAGGCTGATACCCAGTATCTTCCCTCAGCATGGGGATTTCACATTATTAATTACTCAAGCAAACTACTTATTACTGTCAATATTATACCGACAATTCACAAAGGAATTAAACGCTTGTGTGAGCATCTTCTTCCTTGAACAATAAAGCACACAAACAGAACAAGTAAGTTCAGGGGTACTCAGATTTAAGTCCAGTTGCTRCATGTATAACATCAAATATTATAATGAACAGTTTAATGGTTTATCTAAATTTAATAATTACACTATTAAAAGCTTTCATATGTGAACTGAGACAAAATCCTATCATTTGACTGTTGKTTTTTTTTTCCCAAATATACTATAGCTGCAGGATCAAATCTTTCATAAAAACAGTTTCTTTGCTATACATGGGTTCTGCATTATACTGCAAAGCTGAAGTTCRGGAAGTTAGGTATTCTAGCCGCGTATCCGGTACTAACTAGCCAGTGACAATGTCCACTTTTAGCCGAAGTGGTCTATATACATATAGAAAGTAGGAGACCCAAACTCAATTCCTTCCCAGACCAAAGGAATTTAACACTTACATATTCCCACTTCTCAGAGGCTGTCCTAGCAACCGATCTAGAGTATCTTGCAGATGAGCATTTATAGCACTCATGCAGAGAAATGGAAATCTTGGATTGTATTCCCTGTTCCAACATTACAAATGACAGYAGAACTGGTCTTGGAGCAGGGACAGAATCTCTACACTTTTTCCTGCCACRTGAGTGACATAATCTCCTGCTTGCTTTCTTTCCGGTCCTACAATCCCTACRTTTTGGCCCAACAGATGGATACCTCCCCCACAGAAGTGTCTGTAGTCTATGGCATCCTCGCGCTTTAACTAGTCAGGAGATGCCAGACTTGAGTCATCTCATAACAAGGAGAGCGCTTAATCTGATCTCCCATGTCCTAATCACATACTCTCTMTGTTACATAGACAATGGAAATAGCTACCACCTGGGAACTGTTTTGAAATACAACACTGAGCTTTCATCTGTACTTTTAAAATTTTTCTGAGGCACCTGCTGCCAGGTGACAGTCACAGGCTTTGGAACGCCAGAGGAAAGAAGCGGCCACCTCCATCCATATCTTTATAGACACGGATGCACTCTTCAGCTGCAGAGAAGAGTGCTGTTCCAGATGTACTTCAGTCCTTTCCTCAGACAACAAGCAGAGAGTCTGACTGATTTTCTAAGTTGTCTAGTTCCCCTGGAACCCAAAGTTTGTTTAAATAGCTTATCTGAAGTTTCAATTCCACCAAGGAAGAATTTAGACACTGCAATGCGTCAGCTGTAAGCATTAAACCGTTGCTGACTCCGACCCCTCGACAATGTTCTCCAAGTTGTGAGTTTGTGGATTACACAGAAGGTATTTTAAAACTTGCCTCGCCTCTCTGCTATCTGCAAGTATCCTGTAGAAAGGTATTGCTCCATGTCCTGCTGGAAGGCTTCTTCAAAGAACTTCTGACGTTCCTTTAGCTTCATCTGCTGGGTGTGCTCCATATCCAAAACCTTCTGTGCATGTTCAGCATCTAGCTCAGCTGAGCGTAAAACAAACAAACAAATAAAATATTGCATGTATATCCCCCTGATTCTCAGAATTCAAAAGCTACCGAACCAGTTCAATACTGACAGACTGTTACTACAGGCTGTTAACACAGGCTGTTACAAAAGAAGGCGTCCGCACTTTGTAAGTATATTTTAAAACTGAGAGGGTAAGAATACTATATTAGGCAGCATAACCTTCACATTAAAGCGATATCATATTTATCTTGAGGCAAGATGCAGATTTCTTGAACTGTATAAATGGCAACACCCAAAGGCACTGTCCATCAATAACTGGGATTTCAGAATTCTGCCAGAAAAAGCTATCAGATAATGATGCTTCTGCGATCGTATGTACCTAATACACACAAAAGTAGCACTTTTAATTTGAATGTTGCAGCACATTTCCATATGTATGTGTGCTTATACGTACATACATATAAATACACATACATATATATGTGCGTGCGTGCACATGCGTGTGAGATTCTGCTTTTGTCAGCCTCCAGACAGACTGGAAAAACCCACTGAGGAATATCCTACATGTAGTGCAGGTACGTATCCACAGAAGCTGTGAAGGCAGCCTGGGTCGACAGGAGGTAGGCACACAGTAACGTTTGCAATGACAGCACCACACGTCATTAACGTCAACATGCAGGGTCTCCTCTCTACACAGCAGCAAAGAACGTGCCAGAAGACGATGATGATACTGACACCAAAAAAAGCAAAGCCAACTGCCATGAATTACTAATATGACACCAAGCAGAAAGGGCCAGCTTGCATAGCTTGTACAGACATACAGTGACAACCGAATTTGCTTATACCATCTCTGCTGGGTCTCTACAACTCCCTCTTTCCTCCTACAGTGGAAGAAGTATTAGACTGAATATCATTAGAAGAACTCCTTCCCTCCTGTTTTGCTCTACAGGAGTTGCTGACCAGCCAGAGGATGTACAAAGAAAAGAATCGTGCCATTTAGTGAAGAATAACATCTTCTAGAACAAAAAGATGTGGTAGCTATTGAAGTACTAACTCTAGCCAGACCACTATTAGAATAGGCTTTAGAAAAAAATGCTTTTTAGGATGAATATGTAAACTGGAACCCTTTCTCTCAGGGTTCTCTGTTCATTTTTCTAAACCGGTCTCACGAGCTCTCTGCTTACAATAAAAAAAAAAAAGGAATTTGCTAGCTGAGCTGCTGAAGGAAAGGACGGGGGCGGCGAGAAGAGCTGCTGGTCTGGGCTGTTCTGCCCATTAGGGGAAGCTCCAGCAAATACTGCTGGGTAAAAAATGTCCAAGCTTTCACACACCAGGCAGACACAGCTAGAACATGGCATCCACACAGATAAATGCTGAAAGAGCATAAGGTTTTCTAGGACAAGCATCATGTCAGTCTTCCAGGGAAAATGTTATGTTACTGACATTTTACAATAAGGAAATTCATTAGAAGCATTTACCATTAGGGAGATTATTATCCAAATGCAGAACATGTTTTATTAAACCAGGCAAAAACATCAGARAGCAGTAATATACTCTGCTGCCTGCATCAAGGTCACAGATCATATACAGAACCAACTGAGCTGTGATAGTTGCCAAAAGGAGCCATAAAACTGGACTGACACACCAAATATCCATTAAAACATCRGTAAGTAAGCTGAAATCTTTTT
Organism: Oceanodroma leucorhoa; assembly: GCA_030449065.1. NCBI lineage: Eukaryota > Metazoa > Chordata > Aves > Procellariiformes > Oceanodroma > Oceanodroma leucorhoa. Next base: position 7,789,343 of record JASVER010000026.1, on the reverse strand, counting down.
CTTAAAGCAGATTTCAGAAGTAAAATGTCAGCRTATAATAAGGAAAGCATTTTCCTTTAAGTCAACACGTCTTTATTATCAATTACACTGTGGTGTACGATGACTCTGTGTTCCTTGGAGCAACTCCTTTACTACAGTCCTGAATGATGAGCAATTATTAATACCATTGTGTATGATGCAGAAATGCTATTCAGTTGTAATAATAAAAGCCAGCGGCTCTCACCGACAACAGAAATTTCCCATCTTTCTCATAATATATTCTGACAGTTTTGTACTCTATATTGGTACTTCAGGATGTTTTTAACCCCAGAACAGAGACAGTATCCAAACAACATATGAGACTGATACAACTTTTTTCTTTGTGCTGCACCCTCTGTTTTTTTCATTTTGCCTAAAATGTCCTGTTAACTATTGAAATTGTCACTGGCCAAAGCAAAATGGTAACAGCTGCCTGCTCTGCTGACATCTTCTAAAGAAACTCAAAATACTCTAGGCTGAAGAGTTGTCATAGGCTTGTTCTCCAAAGTCAGTTACAGAGAGTTAATATCAAGAACCTTGCTGCATGATTTCATGCTCTGCCAGGTATAATGAAAGTTGCTTGCCTAAGCAAAACCAAACTGCTACATGTGGGCTTTCTGTTTGTTGTCAGAAATGCTAAGGAYGGCTAGATGAAGCTAACGGTCAAACCTGAAACAACAGAAAAATGGGTATATTGTTTCTTTTACAAAGCTATTCAGAATTATGTTTTCCATAATCCAAGTGTAGTTTTACATGTTTATAAAACACTGAATAGAGCCAGCACCAAAGGAGTTCTAAGACAGAAGTATCATCCATATACCCTCATATGTTGTTCATGTCGATACACAAATTCTTACAGACATCACTTGAGACCTGACATGCTTAAAATATTGTTGCATTTTTCCTTTCACCATAAAATTGTACCTTTGAATTAGTAACTGCACCTATTTCTTAATYACATTGCTGTGCACAGAAAAAAATTACAGTACAGAGAAAATGCTAATTCACAATTAGATGCAGACTTACGGGACTTGCCACGACAACCCAAATACAAGATGACTTCAATTCTACACCAGCTATGACTTTCAAGAGCACAGAACCAAAAGGAGGCAAAATATTTCTTAAAAATCGGAACCTCAAGTGCTGACGTACAGCCTCCTGCACCGTCCCCGGGAACAGCCCCATGGCCAACCCCCAGCTCGCCTCCCTCGCAGCCGCAGTACCACTTACAGCCTGCCTCCTCCGAAGCCCAAGCAGAGAGGCAGCACTCGTCCACAAAACTTCCACTTGCCACAAAAGCTCGTTTTCTCCGACACCGCTGCAGAACGCGCTCTCCCTGGCCTTGCAGTCGCTGTGCAGGCGCTGAAGCGTGGAAGTCAGTCAGTTCTACCCTGGAACCAGTCACCCCAGCCTGAAGCAGCCTCTGGGTACGTGCAGCCCTACTGGGATGCTACGCCGCCCTCGCCTCCTCTAGCCAGGTGAGGATTTATCAGGAAGTTTCAGGGGACAACTCTACTTCTCCAAACACCTCAGCATGAGAAAAAGCTATAGTCATCATCTGCTTCTGCCCCTGTGGATACTGCCTATAACCGCTACCGGGATCTGGAAAGCTGTACCAGCTAATTCCAGTCATTGAAAGGACTGCCCTGTGCTCTTAAAGGTCAATGAAGGAAAAAAAACAAAAAACAAAACAAAA